>JAQFZE010001101.1:0-19868 GCA_034695245.1 Dicyrtomina saundersi | reverse complement strand
ATAGATCTGTCATCTGTTTCAAAGTAAAAAAAAATCTGAATTTTTGTAGTTGGGTGGAACAATAATAATTTTGCTTACCTTTAGGTTTTGGTGTCAATAGTCCGCTTCGCTTGAAGCAAATTAACTTTAGAATATATGTTATTCCTGAAGCAATTTATATGAAGAGGTTTTTTAATGTTCCGTCCGTAGTCGATTATCAATTATTTCTACCTACAATAAAATCTATGATCTCCTCTCATTGACAATATTTTTATTGAACTTTTCTTCAGGAATTCGTGACATATCATCTCTCTTAATTGCTAAATACCACAAAGAAGACTACTGGTTTTGTTGTGTCATCACGTAAAGGAATGTCGGCTGTACTAAAACAAACGATTAATGTAAGTTCAATATAATTTATTTTTGTACCTACTTCGAAATTCAACATGTAGTATACGGTAGCAAGAGATAATTCAGTCATTTATTAGAAATAACAGCTTCTTCAAATGATTTAAGAAATGTTTGTGGGTGCTCTCAATTAAAATTTAGTTGACTGCTCGGTTATGTTCACTACTTTTTTTATACCTTCATCGCTGTTTAACTGCTTTTTGAATTATAATTCTGGAATCTTCATGATAATATGGATTCGTTGAACTTAAATACATAGGGTACCTCCTAACCTTTGACCCCCACCCAGATCTTCACTCGCAAACGCCACGCACACTTGCTTTTTACAGATTTCATTGTAAATCTGTTACATTAGCATTCCTGAAAATCAGGTTTAAAAAAATAGACATCATCAGACAAAATTGGGCTAGCGTCGATTTGCTTGTCAAAACAAAGATTTTGTACAATGCAGTCATAAATGTTTCAGTACAGCTTACTAACGAAGCTTAATTATGTCCCGGTAATTTTTGTAAAACTATTTTTATTTACTTGCTCATTGTTGTATATTGTTGCCCCTGTACCGAAAAAAATAAACAAATTATTATTTTTATTATTATTTACTTGTTTATGTAAAAAATTAACTTCCTTAAATGCTTTCAAGAATGGTTGACTAATTTTAACGAGTTATGTGTCATTTGAAAGCCCTTAAAATTAGGAAAAATTTGATTTTTTTGTTTTAACTTCTGGCCCATACAAAATGTTTTATTGGAAATTTAAAAAACAAATTATTTTTTCAAAACTTTTCAAAAACTATCCAAAATTTTGCTAGTATCTTGAAGTTTATTAAATCCTACTAATCATTACCGTTCGAATCATCTATAACTATAACTTTGTATACATTTGCAGTGAGTTAATAAATTTAACTATTAGATTTGGCCGGAAATTCAAAATTTTGAGTTTTATGTGTTATTACTATAGCGTAGGTCCCTCCTAATGGGGATCGAGTTTATTTTATCCGTACTTCAAGAACTTATATCTTTTTATGCAAGTGACGTAATGTTGAGCATATTGCATCATTATAATTGTCTGTTGATTCTGTGTGTGGGTACTTACATAAAAATATTCAGTTTCTAAAATGAAGTTTGCAAGAGATGCAAGTCATTGTATGAAAACGTTCGAAAAATCCCAACTGCCCAAAATAGGTGAACAATTTGCTCCAAAAAGTATTGATATTATTGGAAAAACAGCGTCCTATAGGTGATAACTGACACAGTTTGAAAAAGGGATTTAAACTTTCATGTTTATACGTAGTCAGAGTGTCAGAGTTATTAAGGAACGGAGCCGAAAGTATAAGCGTAGATAATTGGGACTACAAGCTGCATCATTATCAGTCACTAACGAAAGATTTTTAAAGTCACATAGTTTTTGAACAGTGTGGATACTGATCACCATTAGGAGTGAACACCATTAGGATTGACTCTGCTACATGATCAAAAATAATGTAGTACGAACCTAGTACGCAGTGCGGCACGCGTTTGGGGTGCTAACACTTGTCTACAAGCGTCTTTAGTCTTTAGGTATTAACAAAATTACAAATAAGAGTAGGAAGCATCGAATTTTAATTATTAGCTTTGGCGAAAAATTCAAACTGCCTTATCTTACTGCTAAAGCTGCCATATAACACGGGCAATTAATTTTGAAATTATGGTTGTTGGTCAGTTTTTGGCTTACAGTTTTCTGATCACCAATTCTTAGATTCGTTGTTGTGAGATTCCAGCATGGAATTTGTGTTTAGAGCAGTTTGGTTCAGGTCTGTGTCCGCGGTTGCCTTTGTAGTCTGGGGTAAGGAAGCGCTAAGTTGTTATGAGGATTAGCTTCAATGTATAGTATAATACAGTACCTTCCTAACACTGCTTTTGCATTGAATATTTATGATTTGAATATATTTTATTTACGTAGCTTGTCTACGATTTAAATCTTTATTAATTTGTGTCATTATTAAATGTTTGTCCCACTGAACTGGACGTCTTGCAAAGTTAGATAAAAATATTTTAAGCTATACAGTCTTTTGCTTTGCACAAAAGTTTCATTTCTATGTCTCAAGTATTCCGGAATTCGGTCTGAATTTACCGACGAACTTCTATACTAAGCCCTAAGCGAATTTTGTATATTTCGGAAGCAACGATTCTTTGGTAGTACAACTGCTTACTGCATGTTATACATTGCTCAAGTATCGATCTTAACCGTAAGATATGTCCCGTTCCACGACACCCTTAGCTTTTGAGAGTAAAGCTAAAATCAGTTAAATTATTGTGAACACGCCACGATTTGAAGATACCGTCTTTGTTTATCACTGTCAAAGAAGAAGTATGGAACAACTGAAAATAATATAAATAAGTATATCCCTGGCACTAGTAAGCTTTCCTCAAAACATGATACGCAAAACAGAAATTTGAATGGTTGATACCAAATTACAGAACATATTTTTACAACCGCCAATAGTCGCAAACAAATATTTTTGAAGAGTAATAATATCTTAATCATATCAATAATTAACAACCAGTTTCAAATCCTGAGCCGCCAATAGGCTATTAGCAGCAGCCAATTGGATGTCTGCCAATTTACTAGTTGAAAATTTGAAGTCTTTCAAGCTATAGTTATAAGTACCAGTACAAGTATTGAACGTCGAAAGTTGCTCAAATACAACGTAAATATTTATAATTAGATTTAGAAGTTAATTGGTGTTAGCAGTTATGATTTATTAATTAGGCTGTGTGTAGCTGTGGACTATGTTTGTGTAGACTTATGGTTTATTGAAAGTAATCGGGATTAGTAATTAAATAAGTAATTACTCTAATCTTTAGAAACTTTAAAAAATCAGTCTTCAATGAGATCACTTACGGTAGGCATTAAAAGGTGTGAATACATAGTAATTTATAACGACTTAAATACAAACATAAAATAATATAATGGGGCTCAAAAATACTACTAGAAATGCATACATAGACATAATCAAATTATGGTATTGATCAAGGATAGTTTTGGTGTTAATTAAAATACTCAGTTTGTACTAAGTACCTTCGTGCCCTTTAATTTGGTAACTTTAAGCAACGGCAATATTGAGCAATATTTAGAACGTCAAATTGGGAACTAGCAAAAAATGGACGCGCGTGCAATTTGCACCTAGTAGTGGAAAATATATAATCAATGATGGCAAGCGGCTCATTTCCTCACGAGTGAGTAAAATTTTGGCATTGTCATTTTTTTTGGAGAAAATAAATAACGGACCACAAATTTTAAATGGCTTGTTTTCTGTCTCAAATGTGCGTCTTTAGTAGATGCTATAATTGTAAGCTGTAGCTTGATTATGTGACTACTAAAAAATAAGTGACTGGCAAAAACAGGAAACGCAGCAAAAAGTGCCTTCATAGCATAGCTGGTGTGTGTATATGCTTTCTTTATTAAAGTCAAGTAGAGGAGCTCCTGCTGTACTTCTCTTTATGAAGCCCATAAAAATACGAGGTTGCGTATGTACCTACGTCAGTTATATAGAGTTATAATTTTTTAATTCAACTGCTGGACCAGTATACTGTCATTTGTAGGGTGCTGTGAAGAGTGTCGCAGGTAGTAACAAAAGGGCCTGCGTAGTTAATAAATGAAAGATGGTCTTAACACTATTTTTTCCTTGCTTAAAAAATACCATTCCGTCGCCGACTCCTTTTAATGCCATTGTACAAGTTGAAAAATGTTTTCTTTTCTTGAATAAAATGATAGTGATAGTACCCCGTACTCCGCTACTTCTTTAACGACCATCTACATATACGTTTTCGTTTAATACATGAGCAGAGTTGCTTTCGCTCCATTTACCCCTTTTCTCCAATCAAACTCGCCAGAAGCCAATAACACAATAGTCTCAAACACCCGGGAATTAGTCGAGAGCCAGTGATTTTTTAGCATAGAAAATCCATGTAAATATTATAAATATTTACCGCTCGACCAATTGAAACCCAGTAATTAATAATGGGAGAAATACGGTACTTACCTTTACGTTCAGAGACATGCGTAGCGAATTTGTATCTCTATGGAGCAGTAATTTACATTCTACATATTACACGTTAGGTACTTACAGTACACTTACATTTGAAAATATTATTTAGTAGTCGAGTATTGCAGTATTGCGTATTGCATATTTTCATGTGAATACAATTGCAGTCTATACTATATACGTGTGTTTCAAGTCAGGCACCCCTGCAATGCAATAACTAACTTTTAAAACTGAACTGTCCCCTCCCATAGGCCTTGTGCTTGTACGGGAGTGTATGTGAAACCTAACCTAACTGAACTGCCCGAACTTTACCTATCAGTTATGTACAGCCAAAGCGCTGCTTATGTCAAGACTTTGATTTCACTACAAAAGTTAACAGTTGTTAGCCTTAAGGTTCTCGTTTTCACCTGGAACAATGGTTAAATCTGAAAGGTAGAACCTTATAGGTAACAATTGTCAACTTATCCGGAGAAATATGATTCTCACTGAACTTCGAGTATATTTTGGCTGGATAATTGGGATTAACATAATGTTTTACATGTGTAACGGAATCCTGAGAGTGAGTGACAGAAATCGCCTCTTTTTTATCTATGGGTGCTCATTGGAATCTGGCTGGTATCATTGGTATGGTCGTACAATTAAGTATAAAATGTGTCTTACGGTTACAGTATTCATCCAACATCTGTTTATTTCATTACTTGAATTTTTTGAGGTAATTTATGATCGCATTTAAAAACATTAATATGATAGTCTTTCAATTTCATGTAAACCGTAAGACTCAGTTATCTGGGGAATGCTTCGGTGGCTATTGCCCGAGTTCGTAGTTTCTGAACTCGCATTGTGTTGTCACTTTTGATTTGATTTTATTGCTTTATTAAAATGTCAGATCAGTCAGCACAGATGTTATACTGCTTTATAAAGGTCGGCATTATATACATAGGTAAATGTTTTTCAATTTTACGCCTGCATTTACACACACGGATTGTTTTTGGCATCGCATAATTAAATTATCGCACGTCACATTAAATTCTTAATTTTTTTTTTCGTAGTAGAAGCGTGTTTTGTTGTCGGGCTATTGCTATTTTAGTGGTTGCATTGTTCTTCGGTATAGGATACTTTCTTGTTGAATGGTTATCGTGTATCTAAATTTATGTTTTGCTCAAAGTTTATGAGTAACTTATGTACAATTTGAATAAGGGTAAGAAATGGAGGTGTGGGTGAAGCTACAGTACGTATTAGTTTGAAGTTAAAATATGGCGGCTTCCTCGTTATGAAATGAATGATTTTGATAATGGGCATAAAGAAGACGAAGTCTAGATTAATAACTCCGTTAAAATGATTTACGGTGCTACGCTCAGCGAATTAGTTTTCGGAGTAGGAAACAAGGAAGTTTTGACAAGATAAATGAAAACTCTTCCTTAAGTCTCCATCCCGTTGCGGCTAAGTGACAGTGCAACTTAAGAATTGTATTACTCTATTGCTTTTCTATTCTATTCTTAAATTTCTATTTATATTGTGTATTTTGATGCTGTCAACCAACGGTGCTTGTAAGGGTCAACATTACCTCCAAAGAACTATAGCATCTCTCCTACGAAAAACGCCATTACGAAACACACGCCTGACTAAGAAACACAGTCATAAGTGCGGAAAAAACTACAAACTCGGGTGGATCCGTCCTGCTTTACTTAACTTTCTTTTTTAGCGACATTGGGAAATACAGGTACTTTAGTACTTTAGAATGGTGTTAGATGAAAGTGAGGAGCAGCACTTGCTCTCTACACAAGGACTGGAAATGTTGATGCAAAAATCTATTTCAATTCTATTCAGTCTTTTTATCGTTGACACAGTTACTCGGTCCAGCTTTTGTTCTGCTTCTGAAAGCGTCATAGAACTTTGGATGAAAAGTTTGTGAGGGAGTTTGTAACATTATTATTACACTGAAAGTCTGATGCGGGCGGGCGTCATTCATCAGTCTGAAAGCCAGTCAGAAGATGATGAGATCTTGACTTATTACTACGCCTCTTTCTGTTCCTCTCAAGGTTCAGTCGGGGTTCGCTCGCATAAGTAATGTAATGTGTATGCCGTTTCAGTGTATCCTTATCTCTTTGGATCGGGAGCTTTTACCGTGTTTTCTTTAATTTAGTATCCAGAACAAAGTAGGGAAGCTTTACCTGGCTTTGGTTGATGCATACACGTACGGACTACTTACATTCTCGTACCTAGCTCCCTCACACTACATTCGAGGTGGGAAATGGTGCTTTAAAAGTAATGTGTTTGTGTATGAATAGTTGAAAACTGGAGAGAGCAGAGAGCCCTGGGTAAAGCTGCTCCAAGAATGAGTTAGGAAGAGAGCAAAGTAAACTTTTTCCTATGGCTCCTAAAAATCTCTTGCCCGATGCCCGAATCTCTCTTCTTTTTTCAGCCCCCAAAGTCAGCGTCAATAGAAAAGCTCTAGGATAGAAGTGGCTCGAGGATAGGATGTGGAAATAAAGGATGTTGTGGATGGCGGTGGGTTTTGGAAATAGGAACCTTACCTTATGTATATACTGATAATATGTAAATAGTAGCTACAGACTCAGTCTATTGTATGTGGGTATACCTACCTTGTGTTGGTTGTCAAACATAGTAACAGAGCAGGGAGGAAAGCAAGAGAGACAAGTTAAGGATTGCTATTGTATCGTGTGAGACAAGTGAGCTTCTTGAGTGTATCTAGGAAAAGTAATATTTTAACTTCAAGACCCATCAAACAATATGTACAATGTCCATCTTGTGGTGGTGGCTTCTTTTTTTATTTTATTCCACGACTGTGAACTTATTTTTGTATCTCGTGTAGTCATTCTAATTCCACACTCAACGTAAAAAATATCATATATGTATTTTTTGTTTACTCTCCTCACCAAAACTTTCTCATTTAACGTTTCGTGTCTGTCTGTCAGCCTGTCTGTTTGTCTTCCTCGTTCTGAGTGATATTTATACTTTGGATTACTTAACCTTACGCTGTTTCAAATTAATTAACTCACCGACTCTATAGTCCAGTGCAGCGTCAACTTAATCTTGGACGGAAATACTAAAATAAAATTGATTGCTGTGAAGGAGAAGATCGAGGGATGTCATTCATAGTAGAACCGGAACTGAGATGTTAAAAACTCGGGGAAATGCAATATGCAATGTCTACCATGTAATGACGATATTAGAAAAATGAAACGTTGACACTGTGAGTGAAAGAGGGAAAGAAAACAAACAGGGAAGAAACGAGAAAAAAAGAAGCATACTGTGAATTGAAGTCGTGTCATATCACGATACGATATTATTTACTCAAGGGGAAAGACTTTTGAATGGAGTCATTTATGTGATTAATATTCGCAAATTGCTCGATTCATTAAATTTGAAACAAAAATTATGAAATACTTGGAGCTCACTTAATTTAATCATCAAAGTTTAGGGATGCATTTGGAATGAGACAGGGAGGGAGAAAGAGTGAGAGAGTGAGTGAGAGGTTGGTTGGTGGTAATGGTGGTTGGTAGACGTAGGTACGTAAACATTTTTTGCATGTGATATTATTTCATTATCGGGATTGGGACGCTGTCTACATTTGAAGCCGTACCCTGCTTGTTGTGATCATGAAATCTTACATGCATTTCTTGGGAAACTTTGTTCAGTTCAAGTGCATTTTTTTTCCTCATGCCTCCAGAAGAAGTTGTGGATGTTTTAGGCTGTTGGATAGGCTGTTTTGTGTGGTTAGGGGTTCTCTCCTATACATATTTTGTTTTCGTGATGTGGAACATAGGGCGTCGAAAATTGTGTTGTGGGTATACTCTGATATATTATGGTGCTGTACAGATATTGTTTCATTTCATGTATAAGGACGTTTTACGTATTCTTGATCTCGACTAGCATACTCTGTACGTACTCTGGCTCTCCTCCTGGACGGAAAGTCTTCCTTCCTTCTCGGTTCATGTCAGTAATGGAACGGCGGGCGAGCTGGTTGAGGGATTAGGAGAGTGTAGTGTGTGAAAGAGTTTGGAATCAGGAAAAAATTTTATCCTGAGGGAAAGAGGAAAATACAAGAGTAGTGAATTCAAAAATTATGCCCATGAGCGCGTCCATAGCTTTTTCTTCGCACAGTTCACTCTGTACACCTATATGATTACCTATAGGTATGTGTTTGAGTTCTCCTGGGCTCTCTCCTCCTGCTCCTGCTCCTGCCTTTCCCTCCAGTTGAGCCATAATGTTTTTTTTCATCATGCATTCATCATCCTCCCAGCTTTTTCCCTATATTATTATATACTACATACCTATACATAGTGTATGTGCATTTTCTACTTCTCTATTCTCTACCTTTGCCGTGTCTATTTGCCTGGCTCTGGCTTTAGCTTAACTTTTGTTTTTTGGGCCGTGGGCTTGGGCTCTTAAACCTACAATGCAATGTTTGGATGAACCTGAGTGTGCAAATAAAATTGGCTTCCTTGCCCATTTGACTAGAATTTCCTCAACGAGGTTAACGTAAGAAATAGAAGCAGCCACCAACCAACAAGGAACCTTCCCATTCATATTATGCTCCTGTAACAGGAGGAATAATTTAGTTGGTGGGGGAAGTGACACTGACTGAGAGAGCAAGAGGTGGAGAGCATGTATATCTACGACGAGGTTTCTGTAACCAATAACCCTTTGAGTTTATTAAATTGTAAGTAGTACTGATATGACTGCCCTTATGTGTCATAAATAAATATTATTATTACGTCAAGTTCTGTACTTCCTCAGAGAGGAGGACGATGATGGGAGACAATGGACAAAAGCATTTAAATGGTATTACTAGAGGAGTGAGATGAGAGGAATGGAGCCCCTGTATAACTTCCTCAACGTCCGCTCTTATTTTCCTCTTGAGTTCTCTTATTTTTACCTCCATCTCCATTCATGTATGCAGGACTTGGGAGCGGGAGGAAGAGATGGAGTAGTCTTCAAAAGGTGCTCCAATTGTCATAAACTCTTTGGACGGGAGATGTGAGGAAAAAAGCTTTTATGATTTTATAATCATATCAGTAAAAGTAGTCGATAGATGGGAGAAAGTCTGCTAAAAGTTTATGCTTCCTATATATAAATGTCTTCCTGTCTGTCCTGTCCCTGTCGTCCTCTTGTCTTTATAGTGAGTAGTAAGGAAATTTCTTGGCTGGAGCAGAGTGAACTTACATAAACTGTTATAGATAGGAAGGGAGGGAGGGAGGACTGTCTCCTCGAGTCTTGGACCTTAACCCATCCATAGGATGGTCATACATGCATCGTCTCCATCCTACACGTAGATAGATCTGTGTTGTATTTACGGAGTGTATTGATTAAAAGACTCAAGGTGGAGGTTTACCGAAATAAAGGGGAATGGTGCCCCTTTATATATATACATATACTTCCTTCCACTTCTAACTTTTCTTTCAGTAATAGAAATAGTGGGCATAAAATTCTGCTTCAAAAAGATAGGATTATTGATCTAGGAATTCTTGTAGGCCGGGAATGACTTAGTTTTTAGTTCAGAATTTCTTTCACCTTTTTGTCTGTGTGTGGAAAGGGTGTGGAAGGAAGGGAAGGTGTGTGTATAGGTAGTTCTCGATCTACCTCATCTATCTATGTAGCTCCATTTTTTGTGTGGATTTTGTCATAAAATCGCATGAATTCAATTCCTCTTATACTTCCTTCTTCCTCAAGCACACTTGACTCCAACTTCTAAGGTAAGACTTTTAATGTCATCATCCACGCAGTCTGTCTCTTTCAAGGAAATGCTTCCTTTGAGTAATCAGAGTTCTAATATGTCTCTGTGTATAATTTTCTATGAAAAGATGCTCCGGCTGACAATAAGAAATTATTTCTACGATAAGAAAGGAAAAAAATGGTCAACAAAGATAGAAGAAAACAATAAAGATGCAGTGATTGGTTAAGTTATTATGGAAGGGTGTGTGCGACTTGTTGAATTCCGGCTTTCTTCTTTTCAGAATACATCTTTGATTAAACTTTTGTCTTCGCCTCGTTCTTGGATGGGTATGGGTAGGTAGGTAGGTACCTACTTGTTATTCCACAATTCCACACAGAATGCAATTCATTTAATATACCGTTGCTCACTTTGTCTACCACTACCACCACCACCATCCGTAGAAGATATTTTGTCAAGATGCATTTTCTGATGTTATGTATCATCTAAATGGGCACCCGGCACCGGCACACTTCTTGCATATGATGTACGGTGCATTCGTCCAAGTCCTTTGTTAAGCTTGAACAGTATGATCTGTTATCCATCATTTATACGGATGGATACTTTGTTATTTGCCTAGAGTCGATGACCTAATGTATTTGGCTCTGGAAATTCGTTCGGGCTTAAAATTGCAAAAGTTATGGTCTAGAGAACTAAGGATGGACGATGGGTAGAATATATACTGGGCTGGTGCGAGGGTATATAAGGCATAAGGTACCTACCTAGGCCATAATATTTTGCTGACTTTAACAAAAGGTATAGAGTTCTGCTGGTAGCTCTGGTTTGAATATGTAGTTGTTGTAGTGTAGGGCTGTGCCAGTATGGACGGATGTAGATCAGAATATTATGTAAGTAGAGTACCTACCACACATTTCCCTTCACTCTCCATTCTATAGTTTCTCAAAAGCAGTCTCAAAATGTTCATCTTCGTTTGATTTTCCGTTTCGTATAGTATGTCGTAATTGATTGAAGACGAAGTATGTGCTCACAATTTTTAAGATCAAAAAGGAGTTCCAAGCAAAATTTAAAAGCTTTCCACTTTGTCCTACAATTTTGTGTCCTTATTTCGAAATGTTTAAGATATTTGGGGGAATTTCTCTCTTCTTACCACGACCACAGAACAGGAGCGAAAATGTGTCATTCTTATATGTGTTTTTATGTGGACTATGTAACATGCCTACTTAGATAGATACACATCGACTTGTCATATTACATAGAGTATAAAATGCATATGTTTGCTTCTTCGGAAGCAAGGATCCCCGAATGTAAGCGATACTTTAGTATATTGTAGGTGTTTCCGTTACGGGTACCGGTTCTAGAGAGAATCGGTTGTCCAATTTCTTTGCTGCTATGCTGGTTGGAAGAAGAATTTTCTGAATTTCGTGACTTTATGTAACTAACGAATTGAAATTTACTAATGGACTAAATATAAATAGATGTTTTGAAGAAAGAAATTATTTTTATACTTTATTTGTCTATTCTTAATGTTAGTTCGTATCCAAAGGCCATTTTTATTTCAGATCAAGACTCAATAATATTTGTATCATTGTGCATTTAATCGGGCATATTGCTCATCATACAAAAAATGAGAATTACCTACGTGATATATTTATACACAGAACTATTCAGTATTGTAAGGATAACAAGCGATTAAACATTTACAAGTTTCGTATGTTAGGTGCATATATACTATTTTAGTATTTTTGATTACAAGAAAATTTGTTCGGTTTGAAGTTGATATTGTTGAATGTGAGGAGTTTGATAAATTGTTTACAAACAAGATCTTTATCTCATGTACCTGCCTACGTAATAAAAAGAAGTCATTTCCATTACAGACTCACCCTGTAAATTGAGGTTCATAAAGAAAATTTAGAAACTGTAATAGATACTTAGGATTAGATTGCTATATGCACCGAAACTGAAACAGAGGCGGGGGAAATAAAAATGGTCTATATATTCTCACTTGTAAGTGTAGCATTACATATATTATGGAAGAGTATTCTTAAATTTCTTCCCTGTAGTTAGATTCTATTCTAGTTTTCTATTCCAGCCTTTGTTCTTCTGTTCCTCAGCTCGGGTTCTTCGTTTTGTTTGTATTTTTGGGAGGTTACAATAAATGAAATGTGATACGAAAAGAATTTCTTTATCTTTATGGAATCAAGTGATATATGGACAAAGTGGGTTGTCGGAGTTGTCAAGTGTAAACACAGGCTGCTTTTTACGACGCGTAAAATCAGCTATTCAGTGATAATAGCGTAGAAATGGCATAATATACTTATGAGATGGTACGATATCATTCTAGTTTTACATTGTCTCCCTCCTTTATACTATGTATAGAAGACTGGGAGAAATCAAATTAGGTATGTACTTACCTACATTTAGGTAACCTACTCAGTTCCTTTTTATAAAATAAACTTAAGAGCGTGGTTATTGCTCATAATTTAATGTTTCATTATTGCTGGCTAAATAGTAGGGAGCTGTATTGCTCTGTGCACCTGTTAATTAAGAGTCAAACTGGAACTTTGACTGTCTTTTGAGTGATATTTGAAGTTTTTGAGTGTTTCGAACGTTTTTGACTGAGGACGAGGACAGAGATATTATGATTTGATGAAGGGGAAATTTCTTTAAGCGGGCTTCAAGAGTTTTAGAGAGAGAGAGAGAGAGAGAGGGAGAGAGTAACCTGAACACTGAACAGTTTACTTATTCAAATCAAAGTTTACTCTAAATGACTAGAGCTGAAAAAGAGGGACGTTTATCCTTAAATTATAATCAGAGTGTGGAATTTGTAAAAACTTATATAAAGTATAGAGTCGGAAGAGTAGACACGGGCAATATTTCCGCTCTAACTCACTCTCATCCTTTTCCTCTTCCACCCAGAATTTCATTTGCATCCTTAATTTTATCCAACAACATATCGGTGGGGTGAAGTAGACCGTGGCCAAAGGATTTCAAGTCATTCTTTTTCACTCTCTCTTCCTCCCAATGTTGTTGATGGCTTATACTACTTGAGAGAAGGGAAGAAAAGTGAACGGTTGGCCTCTACTCTCTGTCATAGTCAAACGTATTGATGTATGTAGTACTTCCGTATAGGGTGAATATATCTTTGCTAATTTGAGCAAAATGTGATATCTACATTTTTCAAAATGTTTATAATATTCTAAATTCTATTGCTTTTAAAGTTTACAAAGGTTGACGCGTATTATGGGAAAGGTTAATTTCAAAAAAATATTTGTAGTACTTATACCTGTCGTTCGTCTTACTAAAAACGCAACATTGAAGTATACTGTTGAATTATTTGTAAGTAGTAAACGGCACAAAACCTACTAGTCTTTGAATTTTTTGAGAAAATATACAAGACATACTTTGCACCTAGGAAAATGTTGTAGACACTTGAGTGAGTATTTGAGTCTTTATAGTTGTGTGATTCAAATTCATCCAACCACGTTTTCTCCTTGCGCTGCTCTTACCGGAGGCCATAAGTTGATGCTGTAAAGGAATGCTTCATTGCTTGTTATGCAAATAGACGCTAAATAGTGAAGAATAAAACTCAATGAGTCTCATCGAATACTTTTAGTATATAGACGATAGCTAACTTCGTTATTGTCATATCCTAATCTGAGTCACATTAATACTTTTATGTCGCTATTTTGAAGGGAAATCACTTCTTCCTCTTCCTCTTTTTAGTTATCTCCAGTTCCAAAAGTTAAGATTTCACTTCAACTTCCTCCATGTTGCCACACACGAAAACTGTGCAAATATTCAAGTTTTCTCTTTGATTTCATCCCAGTAGAAATCCTGACGAGGATTTTTTAAGACGATTAGTGCTACATTGGGTCTCTCTCTCTCTCTCTGTAGTGTTTCCTCTACACTTTTAATCTCCTAAGCGTTTCGTCCAATTTATAATTCGATTACGGAGCTCCAGAGCTGAGTTTCACAAAGGAAGCACCCACCTTTTCCACTCGCCGACGTCATCCGTAGGTATACACATAAATTCCTTTACGTGATACGGTTGAGCATGTGTCTAATTTTATTGGAAGTCCTTGTCATCCAGCTCCATGTAATTTTGTGTAATTTTGACGGCGTTTTCGGAAATATCTAGTGAACTACTAAAAACGGAACGATGAGAGAGGCATTGGTATGAGACAGGACCGTCGTACTAAAAAAATAGAATTGTGTTAGAGAGCGTGGGCTAGACACAGATTGAAAATGAGCTGGTTGAAGCAGTTCATGTCCATTCGTATTAGATTTTCTTCAATAAATTTGGGTCGTCGACAGTGTGCAACAATCTGCCCCATGCGTGAGCTCGCTCTTTGTCTTACCATAGCCCAAAAATTTTCTCACGTATATCTCTCTCCCTCTCTCTTCCTTTTTTTGGTAGTGTTTCCCTTTTCCTAGCACTCTCTGGTCTTGTAGGTTTAGTTTAAATTAGACGGTAGGAAAACGAAAAGGACGGGAAGTTTGAGGACGTAGTAGAAGCGTAAAGGCTGCCAGGGGGCTATGGTTACTCGTCCTGAAAAAAAAAGAAAAAATTCAGTCCTTCTCATACGCCCGATGCCGGTATGTATAATTATGCTACAAAAGCCACGGGGGTATAATAGTATAATCATATAGGTTCTTGAGGTGAAATAAAAGTAATCTCAGTTTGTCGGATGAAAAGATAAACTAATGAAAATCGCTTGTCTTCCTCCGCGTTCGGCTTCGGCGTTTGGATGTATATGGACGCTCACGGAAGTGTATACATGTGAGAGTTGTAGAGAAGAATATTAAAAGATGGCTGAACGTCTCTTGGACAGACAGAGACAGACGTCGTACGAGGATAAAAAAAAAGAGGAGAAAGAGTGAGAGAAAATTGTGAGGAAAGGTAAATATAGTGATAAAATTTGAGATTTCATCCATGGGATGGAGGAGAAAAGTATAAATTCGAATGAGAAGTATCCAGCAGCGCTGGATGAGAAAAAAAACTCAATGTGTGTGTGTGTGTGTGTGGGTCATGAATTGGAAGTTGGCTGGAGATTTTGAAGAATAGAAGTCGACGTCGACATACAAAGACGAGCTTTGTCGCTCCAGATGACTGACTACGTAGTTATTACGGTTTTCGTAGTAGTAGGGAAAGAAGTACTTTGATCCAGTCTAAATATATTCTTGGCAGTAGATATATATATATATAGGTATAGGTTCATTTTATAAAACTCCTCTGTCTCTCTCAGTCAGTCTTAATACTCAGAGTCTCTAATATCCGAGTATCCCTCAAATATCCTTGGCAATATCCTTGGATAGAGAGAGAGAGAGAGAGAAAGAGCTATTATGTAGGAATTATAAAAAGAGGGCTACCAACTACCAATTTGATGAAGAATGAAGAATTTTGCTTCCGGTTGAAATCCTACATTGAGATGGTACACTCATGCTGAAAGTATATTATTGATTTTGATCTTCTAGGTTGATAAGATTGTGACGGACCTATCGCTCTTTGTTGACTCGTCGGATCTGAACTCTATCCGAGAATTGTGGAGTTATCTGGAAGGAAAGTTCTTTGCCCGTCTTGCACCTTCCTACACCCCGGGTAAGTCCTCTCAATGCCTCCTCGCCCCACTCGCACTCTCAGTCTCCTATGGGATGTGGAGCCCGAGAAATAATATCACTAACTCTCCTCACTCCGTCTCCCTGCCGCGGTAATGGTAAGAGGAAGGAAGACATGCACAATTGAAAATACTTGGAATCTCCAAGGTGACAGTCAGTATAGTCCTGATTGTGGATGATCTAATGGGGTGTAGTTTTTGAGTCTGTGTAGTTGCTCATACTGTCCTTGTCGTCCCGTAGTTGATTTTTACTTTTTCACAAAAAAACTTGTTCACATTTTCCTTCCTTTGAAGATGTGGCTCCTTCTCTCCTCTCTCTCTCTTCCCCCCTCTATTTCTCACTGGAAACGCAACGTAGTGATGTTGCGAGGAGCCCGAGGGACTCTCCGTGCACAGATATCCCCTGGAAATAATATTATCATGCAAGTAGTACAATGAGTTTTATCAGTGGAAAACTTTAAGTCATCTTGACAATTCTCAACACTGTTTGCCATAATCTTAGAGAAACTTAAAGCGACTTCCATTTCAGCGCGAAGGAGGAATGGGGGGAAGTAAAGTGTAAAGAGTTACTTTTACTATCTGGCAAGACTTTTTAAATCAACTCATGTTCTTTTTATATATGGCCTTTCTGGCTAACAGCTCCATGGTATCGTAACACTAGATCGACTCTGCACTCACTTTCTTTCCCTTTTAGATTGTCTACCCAGATCTTATCTTTAGTTAAAGCAGCTCAAAGATCATCCACATAAGTGTGTACTTTCTCCTGCCCCTGCCCTTCCTCTCCAGCGCCTTCCTCCACTTTCCTCCCTATATACTACTACACTACTACTACATAGACCTTTGTATATTCTACGCTTCTGGCCTCCTGGCTCTCCCGGTCCTCTGGGCCTCTCCTCCACACACACACACACACACACGTAGGTGTATTTTTAACAGCCTCGTCCCATAGTCTCACACTCTGCATCCTCCTCAAATCATGTATGTAGGTAGCCCCGGTGTATATGTCTGTGTACATGGCCTAGGCCTTTCATCCCAAATAGAAACTATCCCATCGTGAATCCTTTCTCTCAAAAAGTAATGTGATACGAACTTCACTGGCTTTCAAAACGGTAAATCGAGTGTAGACAAACAGTGAAGAGAAAAAGTAGGAACCCCACCCACTATTTTCATCCACATTCCATGAAACATTCTTTCTCTTTCTCTCTCTATATATATATGTATTATTACGTGCCTGTATAAATATATTTGTCTTTCTATTTTTGTCTTTGTAAATATGTAGCGGTGAAAAAGTATGAATTTGGACTGTACAAGTTCTACCTTGTGGATGCATTGCGTGCAAATCGAAAGGAAAAAATTGTGGAATTCTTTGAGAAAATGTCATCTGAGCTGAATCCGTACCCGGAGTGGAAGGAGTGGTATTGTAAGTGATCCATGTCAGTAGCTCTACACACGTTCAAATATATACATAGGGATGAAATTATAATTTCCCTTTAGTATCCTTTCTTCTCGTGTCTCCTTTCATCATGATGGAATTTGGGAAATGCGAATGTTTCTCTCTCTCCTCAACTTCCACGGCCATCGCATCCCCATGACCGTCGTGGAGAGGAATGAAAATACAAACTTTCAATGTCCCATTAAGATTGCCATAGAACTCTCACTCTTCTATTTCTTCTATTTTTTCCCCTCCTGTCCTTTGTTGAACTTCCTCTCTCGTCCGTCTGGCTGGCTGGCTGGCTGGCTAGTAGTATACGGACTCCTTGTAGCTCCCAGTCTCATCGTCAGAAAGGTCTTTTCAAGTTGTTTTCCCCTAACTTTCTCATGGCCATTCCAAAACTTGTGATAGGAGATGAATTAGCTCGACTCTGTCATTACGACTCCACTTCACTCTTACTCTTAGCGATTTCCTCCTTGTGAATGTGAATGTACATGGAGACTATCCTCTATCTGTACGTCTCTCTCACTCTCTCTCTCTCTCTGACAAGACCCAAAGACAACCTGAATTGTTGCCAGCAAGCAATAAAGACTAAAGACAAGGAGAGAAGGACAAAGATTGGATGCGTGGTTTGCTCCAATTTTACGGAGAATCCCTTTCACATTACCCACTTACCTTCCAGTTTAGTCGGACTTTAGATACGAGAGCCGTTCCTCTGTAGTCTACAAGATAAAATATTAAAAGGAACCCAGCATTTCAAAAGATATAAGTCCCTCACAAATGTATTATATGGTCTCTCTCTCTCTCCCTGTCGCTGCCCTATAGCTCCACCTTTCCATGATTTACCTTTACAAGGAACCACGGTGGAAGGTCATAAAAAGTGATTCTTCGAAACTGTCATTTTGATGACTTTATTATCATTTTATTAGCTTTTTCAACTCGGAAATTTGCTCCACAGATATTTTACTGAAATTGACTTTCTTGGGGGTTTTTTCTTCTCCGCTCGCGAATCTTCATCTCTTTATCCTCTTGTGTGTGTGTGTGTGTGTGTGTGTCTCTGTGTGTGTGTCTTCAACTGCTCAAGTTCTTTTCTTTTCCGGTGTCTCCTTCCACTATGTACATATTGACATGTAATTGCCCAGGCCTATAAATTCTGAGCAGATTCAAAGGGAAATGACAGGAGGTAAGGGGGGAAAATATTACAAAAGCATTTTGTCTCTCCTCTCGTCCTTCCTATCATAACCTATTTTAGCTCCATTTTCTCATTGTCTTTGTTCGGAGTCCGTATGAAAAATTGCCAAAAGTATTTTCCCCCCTCTGCTCTGCCTGCTCAATATAAGAGTATGAGCATCTGATCTGAGATAACCATTTTCAAAACTGAGGATTAATTAGTTACAGGATTTCAAATGTCTATTGTTCATTTTATTATGAGGCTTCTAGAGTAAAGTTCTAGAGACTCTCCACTAATGCAGAATTAGGTTGAGTGTGTGTATTAGTGAAATGAAGTTGTTGTGTGTGTGTGTGTGTGTTAACTATAGACAAGTGTGAGCTGATATGCATTCCATTTTGATGGGGCTAATACATCTCTTGAGTGAGAGAAAAGGAGAAGATGGGAAATATTTGTTGATGGGTTGTGGAAAGTTGGTATTTAAGTTGGTGTAGAGTTTTTTATCGGAGAAAGGGGAGTGTGTCCTCACTAAATTAGTCAGCTGAGTGGACGCTGGTGAAGTAAAGTTTTTACGAGGCGTGTTTTAACGTGAGAATGAAAACGTTTAGAGCTATAGTAAATTGGAATCATAGAGGAAGGTAGGTAGGCTGATAGAGACGAAAAAGTAGAAGAAAGGGATCCATAGGAGCAGCAGTAGTAGTAAAAAAAAACAGCGGAAGGGTTTATTCTCGTGAGTCGTATGCTGTGGTATGCTTGAAGGAGGAGGGAGATGGCTTCTTGAATGGAAGGTTAACGTTTTTATGAGCATTTAAAAACAGGTGAATGATAGGAAATCTGTTCCGTGCATTCTATATACATAATAGACTAATTCAAGTACACTGGGGGATATGTTTTTTTTTTATATTTTTTATTCTTTCTAGTGCTTACTTATGTGAAGAACGTGGATGAAATGACTCCCTTTGCAACGTACACTAACAAAAGTTATCGGGAAGCTTTCTTCGTGTCGATACGTAATTTCTTGACTGTGATTTACCACCGAACTTGGGCAGTGTCTGAAGTCTGTCCGAGGAATCAATACACAACTGAAATTATGGACGACTTTTTCTCAATTGCTCACCCCAAATAGAGACGATAGGGAAGGGAGGAGGGGAAGAGGAGGAAGAAACTGGTGAAGAATGAAAAAAAAAAAGAAAATAGAAAAATTGGAACGAAAGGGAGAAAATTTGGCCAAACTTTTTACTATCATCTTCTGGTGGATTTTTTTTCTTCTACCGTGTCTCGGTGTCTCGTAGTCTGTAGTGTATGTTGGTATGGAGTATCGTGAGAACTTTTTATTGTTTTCCGATTTGCCGCGAACAAACTTAACTTGTGTACGACGAATTCGTGTTTATTGAAACTTTTAGAATACTCGATGGACTCTTTTCTTCACCCAATCTTCTTTTTTCTCTTTCTCTCTCTCTCTCTCGCGCTTTCAAATTGTGTTTGTTTTGTGGGTTTTTTTTTAATGCAATTATTGCTTTTTGTATGTATTTGTACATATATTTTTT
>JAQFZE010001100.1:0-19868 GCA_034695245.1 Dicyrtomina saundersi | reverse complement strand
TTTTTATGCTGTGATTTGGTAGAACTTAAGGAAGGCGGTACCAAGAAACAGGAATAATATTTTACTAACTTTAATTTAATCGTAAATAAATTACCAACCACAAAAATACTAACTTCCTATACATTGACCAGACCAACTATACATTTATTCAAACTTGGTTCCACAAGCAGAGTGCTGGAATTAGTTGGATGGAGTCTAAAATCAATTTTTCAAGTGTATAAAAATAAACATTTTTTTATGGTTATGTTCGAAAACCAAAACAAAACCTGAGCTTATTAAACTTATATTATTCTTGCATCAAATTCGACTTCCAATTTCAAATCCAAATTTCAGCCCTCCAAAAAAACCAAAAAGTAAATTGTATTTTGGACTTATCGACTTATGAAAGGATACATGGACTTTTGGTCCTCCAATACCAAATACAACCAACCACCAAAACCAAACCAAACCAAATAAATACACAGATAGATAATTGATAATTGGGAAACCACAGCAACAGGAACAACAATGAATTTGAAATTGAACTTGCCGAAACACACGGTACCTCTTCCTTCTCCGACTAAACCATCACAAACTCAATGCCTACTAAAATGGTTATTATATAATTAAAATTAACCTTTACAAACCATAGCAGCATAGTAGTCAGTAGCAGTGCATAACTTTTTTCCCTTGCCTTCATTCATTATTATTGATTCCGCCACCAAGGTAAATATTCTATAACCGCCACAAACCCCGCATTTACTACACATATCGTCTGTGAAGTACCATAATGACCCATATCCAATTTAAGCTAGAAACAAAATGAGCTATGTCATAAAAACAAAACGAGAAACATACGTAAAATGTTAATTCAGAGTTTTTGAAAAGTGAAAAATGTTCTATTTGCATGTTTTTGAAAAGCGTAAAATGTTCTATTTACATGTTTTTGAAAAGTGCAAAATATTCTATTTAAATGCTTTCAAGACATATTTCAATATTTGTGTAGATAGTGGATATTGTTTTTAGCTACAAATGGATATGGGTCATTTTGGTTCTTCACAGACGATATTATATAGCATATTAAACAATATCTAGCACCTATTTAGGCACCCAACCTCAGCAATACAAATTCTATTCTAAAATAGTACAGCTAAAAACACATTTTAGATAATTCGCCAATTAAATCATATGCACTATTAGTATATTATGGCATCATGGCTCGTCATAATCCTTATACTGTGTGAAGGAAGCAACATATATACACAACTTTAAAAATTCGCAAAATGGAATATCTACCACATTGTTCCATTTGAATGATTATTTTTACAACTTGCCTTAGGCACAAAACTCCCATATCTTCCAAAAAACACCTGTACCCCAAGCCTAAAATACAACAACAAAATCCTGGAGTTACTAATAATAATATTTTCTGAAAAAACTGTCTAAAATTAAAAAAACACAAAGAACACAGATACAAGGTTACACAAGGTATTTTCCCAGAAAGATTTGTACATTAATACGCTAATAATTAAGCGCACTAGTATACTGTGTAAGTTAGTAATGCACGAAAATGTAATTTCACTATTTTCTTGCTGAAAAAGAGCGGGACATTGATAATAATGAAAAAATAGCAAGAGCGACGACTTTTTTTGAATTTCAACTCGAATCCCTATTACCTACGTAGGTACCTAAACTCTATTATTCTTCTGACTCAAAACCCAACCAAGGGCAGAATAACATGTGAAAAAGCCCCAAAACCACCATAAGACTACAAAAATGCAAACTTGATCTCAATCCCATTTCGACAGAGGTTTTTAAGTAGGTGATTCGATGCAAGTTTACAAGCTCCTTTTACATCTCATCGCACAAGTATGCAGGAGCCCCATGTGAGTGAGCATCATATTTGAGGATGTATTACGCAATCATAGGATTATATGCCTATGACTACATTATACACAGACTCAGGACGTAGTACTGCCAAGACGAGAAAGAAAGAAGGCCGAGACCGAGACCGAGACAAACCTATGTTGGAGTGATCGAGTGTAAACTTTTTCACTGGAGATTACATTTCCATAAGGAAATTTAAAACCAATTATTTTTCCCATGAGTTTGTATATTATCCCATAAATACGACACGACAACAAACTGGAAACAAAGTAGGAACAAAGTCAAAAAGATTGCCCATCTCATTACATACCTCTACCTATAGGTCCCTACTACATCCTACTGATATTACATGAAACAATATATATATCAGTATCTTATTTTTTGCATGTTAGACAATGCTATACTGTCTATTTAGAAATTTAGACTCTTGTTGTGTGTACTGTAGGAGGTAACCTCATCCCGGACTCCAGACAGATACTATATCTACATCTGTATAGTCTATACGGCAGCGAGCACCCCATAATAAAAACATTGATCATTCTTCCTCCCGCCTCACAATTTATATTTAAATAGCAATAAGTTTACGAGAGAGAGAGAGGATCTCTTTCCATTAAATATTCATAGGATTTTCACCTTGACTCATCTCATCCCGATCTCATCCTCCACACACACACATCCAAATTAAAATAAATGAGAGAATATTTCTTTACAAACAGCAACAGCAAACTTACGATTAGGTAACAAACTTAGTTCGGGAGGGTGTGCACTCTCTCTCTCACTATCTAATCTATAGTATGTATCTGTAGGCCATGATTCCAATTTCATGAAACTTAAAAACAGTCAAATTCAAATTAATGGATAATGCCAAAAAAAATTAGATAATCATTATCCCCCGTGATATACTCTGTGTATAGCAAAAACCACAATATAATGAAACAAGGACGTGACTACCAAAACTGAATATTTACAAAATAAATTGAAACTCTAGATAATTTCCTAACTTTTTTATATAATGTATTTCTCCAAAAATCGTCTATACATTTTTATTTATTTACAAATTACTTGAGCGCGTAAAAAGCTAATTTTACATTTTAAAAATATCTGTTATTATACAGAAATAAACTAACATGAGAGCCAGACCAGACCCAGAGACTGTATAACACGTTCATTTTCCCATTATAAACAGTCTAAACAAACTAAACTATACAGATAATATTATGTGGTAACATGATTTCTAATTGCAAATTGCAATATGCAAAACCAGAAAAATGAATCCGAACTTACGTAAGAGAAATCAGTTACATAATATTATATATATACATAATCGTGAACTTGTCTTTCTCAATGTCAGCCAGAAGCAACATTTGGCAGTTGCCAAAAAATTTTAACATCTTTTTACTACACACATCAGAGATCACGTTTAAAGGAATTCTTTTAAATACATGTAGAGAGATATTTACATAGGGATTTCCAAGAAAAAATTCACTGCATACTTCAAACAGACAAAATAAAACTTCAATTTCTATTCTGCTCATGATGTTGTTTACGCACCCGTGGAGTATGCTCAAACATCCTATATGTTTTGGTACGTCCAGTTTGCAGTTGACAGTTTAAAAATCATTAGAATGAGGACAGTACATATGAATGCTTGCATAGTGCCTCCCTAATTAGGTAACCGATATAAAATTACACACCCAATAAAAAAGTATACCTCCCCACACATTAATGTTCCAGTACTCGACAGTCGACAGTGTCTCGTGTTCCCTACGCTTCTCTCAAAATGTTGTGTGACTTTCGGAGGTTGACAGGACACACAAATAATTACAAATTGAAAATTAAGTAACCGAAGTGCAGTTCTCCACTCTTCCCACACACTCTACACTCTGTGTATATATAATTACAATTTACAATTACAGGCGTCCTCCATTGCACTCTTGAATGGGACTGCACTAATGTCTCTGACGCAAGAACAAAAATACCAGCAGCCGGAGCACATGTGCAGCTAAAAATATGTAGATTTTATTAGGACAGTAAAGTACACAAAATAAAACATTGCTACATCTACATCTACAATTAGACACACACACAAATAATAGACAAAATGAAAAAATACTAATGCTAACTAAGTTAGAAATATGTAAGAAATATTGGTGAGGCGCGTTATGAAATTGGAACAGTATGTACACAGTCAACAGTGGAATGGAAATTATATTAAAATGAATGAAAAAAATCGTCTTTTATTGTTCAAACAAAAACTCACCTTGTTATTGCACTGGTCTAAGCCAGTGCTCACAATCCAAAAAAAAATAGGAATATTTCCTACGAGTTTCCTGTGTCAGCTGAGGTTGGAAGACGTGAGCGTGACAGGTTTGTTCCAAGTGCAGGATTTATTCCAATCCTCAGCCTCTCACATCCGCGCACACCACCAACTTGATTCAACAATCTAAATAAAAATATGGAATATATATAACAATTTTTTAGCTTTGTATTTTTTTATTACTTATATATATATTTTATTTTGTTTTTTATATTTTGTGATGAAAACTGCCACAAAAATTTATTGTGAACTCTCACAACAAGTCAGACACACAATAAGACAAGGGGAACAATGTCCTTTTACTTTTCTCTCTCCTTTCTTCATCTCTCTCGTTAGTTGAGCCGAGGCCGAGAAGCCGAAGCCGAAAGAAATGATTATTTGCTATATACGACATCTTAATTAGATATGTACATAATTCAAATTCCACTTCCTTCTCCTATTATTGTTGTAACTATATACTTGGTATATTACTGTACTATTTCCCTCCCTCACTACTTTTGTCTCGATACCGTAAGTAAATTGCTCGGAAAAGTTATTTAATAAAAATAATAATAATCATCATCATAGTATAGACTTCCCCTTTCTCTGGCTCGATCTACGTTCTACATTTTGTACATACTTTCATACACAGTTTCTATTCCAATAATCCGCTTTGAACCTGAATGAAACTTGGCTTTGCTTAGGTTTGGTTCGAGTTGGAACTGCCTTTCACACACACACACACAAACAACCGAGTCATCTCCGTAGATTTATGAGGGCTAAGGTTAAGTTTAGAAAAGTTTAATCAGGTGATATATGTACAGGGAATAGATATGGAGGCTATCGCTATATCTATATTTTATTTCTCTATTAGTATTCTCCCACGTACCAAATTCCAGAGTCAAACTTCCCGTTGCTTACTCCTTCAGAATATCCCATGTTCATTCTCCTGTGAGTTGATAGGAGTGTAATAATGATAATGATGATGATGAGAGCGATAGGATCTTCGCAGAGGAGAATACGGTAATCCTCAAGACTCGAAACATAACAATGCATTTCTTCCTCTCGCCTTTTGTAAATATTGTGACCATATTCAAGAGAGAGAACAATTCTCATTTACGAACCACAAGAGACTCTGAACATTCAACACCAACACCGTAACTACACACACACATTAGGAGGAGTATCAAATGTCAACTATCAAACTGTCAACAATTTAAATTCACATCTTGACAACAATACCCGCGAACACAAATACCTTATAGACCAAGAAGTTCCACACAAACAATGCATATATTATGCACATACTAAAATTAGATTATGTAAGATAATCCAAGTGCAATGCCAGAAGAAAACCCATCAAGGAGAATAAATAGGACGAAAAGTATTTCTTTTTGTTTGCCTCTTTGAATGAATCCTGAATCTACGTGGGTTAAATGTACACAGACAATAAATCCCATTCCACTCCGCGGCGCACTCCACATACAACTTCCTACAACATTCACAGCTCAGAGAAGAGAAGAAGAGAAACAGAGTCCAAATCTTCCGTCTAATTAGTCCACAGCTCTCATCACATCCCATCTACTACCACACATGCATAATTATATATGTACTCCCTTCCACTTCCTCAAACGCTGTCAACTATGTAAATACTTTTTAACACACTGTCGTCACTACTGCACTGTCCCGATAATTAATGCTCCTCCAGCTGGAACTGGAATTGGAATTCTCTTTGCTTCTTCTTCTTCTTCTACTGCAACAATAATTATTTTACACAATACTCCATGGAGTACATATTATCTTTATGTACATAACCGCACACCCTACGTGAAGGTCATAGCAAAACAAGAGACTATCTTCTTCTTTCAAGTTTACATGGAAAATTCTTCTGCCTTCGACTCCGTGGCTATGCACATAGTATGCACCTACCTTAACTAGTTAGTTCTATAATGAGAATGTAAACTGCAACTAGTTTAAGTGTAAAGCATCTCACTAGTCAGTCAGGAACAGGAGTAAATAGGTGAAGGAAAAACCACACTGACATTCTACGAGTTGGCAGTGTCATTGTGTGTGCGTGTAAATACTCACGTATGTAATGTAGGTAAAAAGGTAATAGAACGGGAGGATCTATATCCAAACTGCACTATCTGTATTATTTATTATATGATAATATGACTATTATTACAACACACCCCAGCACCATGCTACGTACATATGGGCAGTCTAATGACATGAGAGAAAAAATAAAAATATTTCTCCATCCAATCCAATCCAATGCTCTTGTCAAATGGACGACGTAAAAGTCCAGTCACCGACAGTCACGGCCAGTACCACACCACAGTCAGTTCTCTCTCTCAAGACTCTCAAGCTCTAATTGGAAAGGGATTTAGTTTCTAAGTGTTACACTATTCCTTTTCCTACAGTAGTGTACAGTAGTCAAGTGAATGAGGAAATCTATAACGGCCAAGTACATAGTACATAATACCTATGTAGGCACTTTACGATTTTTTTAATAGCTTCCACCTTTCAAAAATAGGTACCTACTACATTGAATTTCACTGACTGACTGACTCTAAGCAGAAGCACTCAACTATGTATACGCACAACACGGAAAATTTTCCACCTTTCAACTTTGATCAAGAAAAGAATTTTTTATGCGATATTCTATGGTCAGCGTCAGCCAAGCCTTTTGGCTTTGGCCGTAGCCGTAGCCGTAGCAGTTTATTTCACGTTCATACATAATATATTACAGATGCACTACCATTAGAAATAGAATACATACACAGGGAAATAATTATTACACGGTGTGGCATGTTATGGCCGTATTAAAGCATACATTAAACTTTTTAAAGTACAACGTCCCGTTATGACTTCAGATCAAAAAAAAAAAATTTTATGTTTCTGTCATCCCATCACTTTTGTAATATGAAGTCTATACGCTACTATACTACCCACGGTGACGGTTGGTTGCATGGTTACGTTTAAATACTGTAGTTTTATTAGTTTAAGGCTAAAGTACTATATAGCAATAAGTAAGTACAGTGACAGATAGCGTTGACTTTGAAGTGCATTATAAAATACAGAGTGTACATACCTACTTTTAGATAGCAATGCAAAACGTAAATGTGATGACTGACGGTGACTTTACTTTTACTGTATATTCAATACAGATACACAGTTACTTTATCTTTCCATATAGCATTACATGTGTAAATCCTATCGGTATCGGTTATTACTCTTACCTACATACTACGTGTACAAACAAACAAACACCTATTTCTATTTGAGTTTTTTTTTAGTACAGTGTTTTCTACATTCTACAGACTCACTCTGACTGACTCGCGATGACAACGACCAACCAGGACAAAAGATGCAGCGTCAAATTGCATTCAATAACCACGATATGAAATAATACAACAAAATAAGCAAAAAGCCAGGATGAAGAGGTACCTTCCTCATGGAGTATAGAACATCTCATAAGTTACATATCCATCAGTACGTTAGGTACGTAGGTAGGTAGGGAGGCATGTTATTATTTATGTAAATCATAGCACGCTGTAAAAAATAAATTTGAACCTCGTAAACCCACGACAATGACTGACTGAGGCTGTACTGGGACTTGGTACTGGAAATAAAAGGGCAATTGGATGGGAGCGTAGGTCTGGGTTTGACATTTGTAATTTATGCAGACAAACACCATACCATTACATGTATGACGCTCATGTTGAACAAGCTCATTTTCTCATATTATGTTCCTACTGATATTTCCAAAGTTCAAATTCATCAAGATATATTCATTTAAAAAAAATGTAATATAGTTTAAATTGAAATTTGAAGAAAATATTACAGAAATAACAAAAATAAAAATGCAGTTCTCCATCTTTTAGACTCTGACTTTGACTATAGTAGCGAGCGAGCCAGACTCAATTTTTATTTTATTTTTTTTGTGTTTTGTATTTTGCTGTTTATTTTTTTATTTGCGCAAATTGACTGACTGATATGAGCGTGGCGTGACGTGATATGATATAACGATAGTGGCTCAACTTAAACGCGAACGTAGCTCTTTCTCTCTCTCTCTCTGTCTCTGCCACTCTGCCTCTCGTAATTACTACCATTACAATTACCCCATTATGTACATAATAAATGAATGCAAAATACAAGTCGTCCAAGCTTAAAACACAGTCTCCGTATAATTATCCGTACCTACTATACGCTCTACAGTCTACAGACACAGGCATAAATGTGTGTAAATGCACTCTGGCTTCGGCGCTCCTACATAACATAACGTACATTATGCATTTTCCTTTGTGTCAGTTACATAACACTGCATGTACGTAGTTACTACGTCTTAAACATATTTTTCAAACAAAGGAGTCGTGCTCTCTCTCTCGCCACACCATCAACCAGGTTCAGTACCGGTACCGGTACCGGCACCGGTACTCAGTTATGTTTTATCATTTATTATGTATTTCCTATCAGTATTCATTTTCCTATATTATTATTTTATATAGTTTCATTAATTTCAGCTCCACTAACACTAACTAAACTAATTCCGAGAAGTACCTACCACACGGACCTATGTAACGATTCTGAATCTGAAACAGATTTGAATCCATACCAAGACGACGAAGACGAAATCAACTCGAAGACTACAATTACTACAAACTCGCCTCCTTCCCAATCCCGTCAATTACATCTTTTCTGACGACGACGACTGACGACGAAGTGAGTCCCAAATGAATTCCTCTAATTCCAGTTTTAATCCTGGCAAAATGTGATGTGTCTCCCTTTTCCTCGAGCCTATGTACACACACACTATACAACAGAATCTGTACAATAATCACAACATCACACCTGCCCCGTCCGTCCGAGTTTAAGGACTTTCAGGGCTCAACTCGAACCACGTATGTACCTACCTACATAGTAGGTGCTATAGTTTATGGATGGGTAATTATTGTAACTGTAATTAGGATGCTGGGTACACGGACAGAAAGTGAGTTAAACTAAACTAGTAAGAGATGTGGTACTGGTGCTTATCGTTAGTACTACGACTACGACTACGAGGGCTCGCGGATTATTCATATTCTGAACATTCCTTATGAGATACCTGTGGGGAAATAATGATTAAACTTCTTAGTCCAAGTAAATTTCGTTTTAACGATTATCCATTAGCTAATATCTCATGCATTAAATATTAAATATTAGTGAGGCAAGGAGCTCCTCCAGTCGCCCGTCCCACAGTCCCAGTCAGTCGTATCGTATCAGTATGTATTTTATATATAGTCTATATTTTATTATTACAGTAATAGTAAAGCGTGAGTTCGTGTCTTTGTCGTTCTCGCTCTGTTATGTATGTTCCTTCCTGGGCTTTCCAAGGGACCTACTTTTTCCTGTAAGTTGTGCTCTATGTAATGGTCGCGCTCGTAGATTTATGCATGAATCTCTCTCAAGATTGCAAAACAATCTATATGGAGCCTAATCATATCCTTAAGTTAGTCAGTCATGCCATCCCACTCCCTCCTCTCCCGTCCTCGTCCACATGCTATTTTTAATGAGTCATTAAGTGAGAGTCGTAAAATGTAAAAACTTTTGGATTTATTATACATATACCTATCCCTAATGTAATTCATATATAGTGCAATTTATATAATAATTATATTATTATGATCTTGATGAAGATAGTGAACAGAGTCTATATTACGTGGGTCTCTGGTCTCTGGTTACTCACTCAGTTCAGTCAAGAGTAGTAGTAGTAGTGGAGTTAATGTGGAAACTGCTCGGGGAAGCACATCCAACTGAACTGTTCCAATTATTCTAATATATTATCACTATCAATCGAAATCAAATCCACAAGCCCCACGCTGCTCCAATCCTTTCATACTTCATGATTATATATTACTATGATTATTATTATTATTATTATTATTAGTATTGCTAGTAGTCAAGACTCTTTACTAAAAAAGATATCATCGTCGTCATCCTCTTAACCATCACGACGATACGATACTTTCTCCATCTTCCATCTTATTTAATGATTTATTTTTCACAGATTAATGTTTTTTCATCTGTGTCGCACTCGAATTGAATTGGACCACAAGCGACGAAGAGTAAAAACTCATCATCGTCTTTGCAGGAGGAACACACTAAATAAATCGAAAGGAAAATCGAAAGGAAAACTTTTATCTTGTCCCATATTATAATACTCAGGACCAGAACCAGAACCACAGAGATATCAGCAGTATGACATGACAGAGTGTGAGCAAATCACAAGAGTTTTAGGCCCCCCTCCCCTCCTCCGCTTTTATCCCCCCCCCCCTTTATGGTCTTCCTGTCAAGCAAATAAATGTGCTTAAATTTTGAAGAAAGGAAGAAAAAAAGGAAGGACACACGGAGCAAAGTGAAGGAGATAGACGGACTAAATTAAATATTATTATGCTGATTACCTTCACGGGATATGCACACTTTCACTTCCATATTCCATACAGACAGAGTACAGAGTTCCCTTGAGCACAATACTACAATGACAACGACCAACGACCAACGACACGGCCGCGACGACGACGAGGAATACGACTCCTGTAATACCATGTAATCTCGGACTCAGGAGTCCCCCGTATAAATAAGTGCATAGCTACCTACCCATATAGAAATGTAGTCATCAAATTCTGGAGACCATTTACAAAACTGCGTACGTACAATCTTGAGAATTGGTCTTTGAAGGAGAGAGAGACAGATCTGCCCTGTAGTCTCGCTAGACGAGTGCTATGTACTGTATGTAATGACACTATAAATCTGGAGACATGCATACTATTTTATACACAGTACGGCTCTGATCATGGCCGGTCTCGGTCTCGGTCCCGGTCCCGGTCTCGAGTTCGGGGTCGGTCTCGGTCTCGGCGTGAGTCCGCATAGTCGTCTGTCTCGACCATTTCCCTTTCATTTTCGCTATATATAGTTAATATGTGTGAGCTACTTGACTTGAGCTTTTGCCGCGGCTCCTATTCCTATGCCTAATCCGATTATTAAAATCCAAATTATTATACGAATGGTCCATAACTTTGTGAAAAGTCTCTGCACTCAACTCCAAGGAGGAGGAGGAGGATGTAATTACTGCATAGGAAAGTGCAGCAAGTCTGTAAGTTTAAAAGTGGTCTATACACTACACAGTTTTCCCCGTCTTACTGTCTACAAGTCTACACATACATTCATATATATTCTGCTTAGCATACCATTAAGCTTTGCACAGAGACATTTCATTTTCCTCCTCGACTTTTAGTCCAAGTCCAAGCAGAAGAAGAAGGCGAAGAAGACGAAGACAGAGAGATAATGGGAAGAAAACGTGGTCATTGAGTCATTCCACATCCTCAGATCGTTACTCTTCTACGCTATATACACTCACGCTAAACTCAAGCTTTTAGGCTCCTTCATGTTTTTCAGCCTTATTACACTTTGAGTTTAGCATTCGCATTCCTAATCATAATCCCGCTCCTATGCTGTAGCCGTAGCCGTAACCGTACAAGAGCAACTTGCTTATTATTCTCTATCTTGTAAGATTTTTTACCTCACATTTTACATTACATACATATTATAGAGATAATGCCGCCTTGCCTTATAATAGACTCTTCTGTCTACATACAACTTTGCTCTGGATTATTAGACAGGAATTGAAGACTTGTAATTATGTAGTAAGGGGAAAATAGTTAATTGACTAAATATAACTATTAACCATCAACTCAAGAAGTTCATCCTTTTAAAAAAGGAGCAGCCTGCAGTTTCCGTCTGACCGCTTCTCTTCAACTTCAAGCTGTGCTATATTGCACTCTACACTACACATCTCATCCCGTCCAGCCAGTGAAATCCTCTTAAAGCGAGATCCTCTACATATGTCCCGTAATTACATAGGTATATGTAGAAGTGCTCATAAAATGGCGAGGACAAAAAATTAAGAGAAACGTCTCTATTCTCCACGGACGGACATAATACGGAGAGACTCAAGTCGGTTTCTTTCATAGTCAGAGTCGCAATGAGACTTATGTACGTGTAGAGATTTGAAGCCACAATCCGAAGTGAGAGTCGAAAAAGCTTTGGCTCGAGAAAAGTCTCAAAGACTCAAAGCTCCCCTTCTTCTTTATGTTATGTTCAGAATGACCCCGTTCTCTCTCTCACTCTCAATCCCCACGAACATCATCCTCTTTTAATCCCATCTCACTGTACACAGAGACACATCCAGTTATAATGTCTCCCTCCTATCAAAATCAGCTATCACTTCTCCTACTTTTCTAATTGTCAGATACTCTCTCTCTCGTCTTAATTTATGCACGGTCGTTCCTGCCTCCACTTAAGTACCACACCACGACACCGACTCCCAGTAAGACTTTTAGTCCAAGGAGATGAATACGACGAAATCTAGAGTATTACCATAGCATTACGTGATTACGTCCCAATTACATGGAATCTCTGCGAGAGTCGGCTTCGGCTTCGGCCTCGTCTGTCCTCTCAAACAAGTCTCAAGTTGAAGGATACAAAAATGCAGAGCCAAAATCAAACCAAATACATCTATACAGAGTTATACACAGGGTCTACTGTACTCATATGCTACTCAATTAATTCTTTCGTTTGAGTTCTTCCCGTGGCATGCATCATGCAATACAGATGTAAATAGTTCAATACATCTTGGGTTGGCTTTGCCTTCTTCGGCTTCGCTCGTCAATCGCTGTATATCCGTCTACTACTACAGTTTACTACACAGAGCAGTTGAAATACTGATATATTATGTGAACGTGCTCTGGTCGACCTTAAGCAATGCACTTGACATTTGTAAGTCGTCTAATTATAATTACACTAATTACAATAATGCAGTCAGATAAAAATAACTACACTACTATTCTATATGACTATATAGTTAAAAGACTTATCACTTTCCACGTACACACACACAATTCAGTAGTCAGTCAGAAGGCATCTCCAGATGTGCCTCTCCGTATCGCTCTCACAACAACAACGAACGACTCTCTCACTCTGCTCTGACTTTTTAAAATAGACCACTGCCACCAACACGAACCACACAGATTCCTACACAGACGACAAACTCTCACGAAGCTGACTAGTGAGTCCAACCCAAACGTCGTTCCGTTCAGTTGATGATGATGATGCTGCAATGCTGGTGATAATCCAACTTGTAAATAAAAACCTCCTTTGTATATTTTTATTTTCTCCTGGTCAACCACCACACTCACTTAAATCCAACTGACTGACTCGTTCCAGCCTACCATAACATTTCATAAAAATAGCAGTAATAGACAGAGTAATTAAATTTAAGCAAGACTGCATATCACGATAAGACTCTACTTACGCAAAGGAAAAAGGAAGACGCTTGAGTAGGCACTAATTAGAAACGAGTCGCAGTTTTATTTTTATTAGCATGTTATCAGAGTCAGAGTTGGAGGATAGTTGGGATTGACGTGACATGCTCTATACTCGTTTTCAATCGTTTCCCTTTGTGTGCAGTGAAGTCTATTGCATATACATATATGGACGTACGTATACATTACATAAAAATAAATATCAGCAATATTCAATAATATTGCGCTGTACTATTTATTTACTACAGCCTCTGGTGCTGGCCTCAAGTCTCAAGTAGCCTCTTAATGGAATGCTCATGGAATCAAGACGGAATATAAAGGAAAACCTCCTCCAACTCAACATAATAAACCGTCATCAAAAATAATCAAAATAATAGTCGCAATAATATACTAAATTGTATCCGTATCGCGGGATCGGCGCGGGGTACAAAGTCGATGTCTATATCGATTCCAAATAGTCTAGGCAAACAGATCAGTCCTCATGAACGTCACAAACAACCAAGTTCCCAGAAAATTCTCTAGATATATTTGTCAACAACCAAAGTACCTACGTAGAGTAGTTATATTTAAATATGAGACGGTGACGGTGACTTTGACTGTACAAAAGCACTCATGCATCACTCTGCACTGTTACTCCGACTCCTTGGATATTAATTTTTCGATATTAGAGACATTTGAGCAAAATTGTGCACTTTTATTCGTTCTAAGCACTATCATCAAGTCAAGTCAAAACAATGAGCTGTAAAAATTGGTTATTACGAAGAGAGAATTACAGCACAGGGCACAAGGACACATGCACTTAATATAGAATACAGAGAGAACAACATAATACAGCACACAAAAAAGTTCTATCCATTTTATGCGCAGTCACAATAATCATTATGAATTTGCCATTAATTTCTTGTTCTATAGTCATTTGTGGTACTCGGAAAGGAGGTTTTCGAGATACCTATAAGAAATTAGAATCTTGAACTTTCAGGGCCGGATAATGCAGCCCCCGCTGCCTGAATTTTCAAATAACACGTAAATGGAACATTTTGCACTTTTCAAAAACATGCAAATAAAACATTTTCCACTTTTTTCAAAAAATGTAAATAGAAGATTTTGCACTTTTCAAAAACATGCAAATTGAATATTTGACACTTTTTAAAAACATGTAGATACAATATTTTGATTTAGCAAAGAAAATCTTCAATAAAATCAAAATGGTGGTTTTTGTATGGGAACGAAAAGCTGCCTAAAATTTATTCCTCTGTCCGGCCCTGTGAACTTTCCGCCGTAAAGCTTAACAATCTACCGTATACCTTGTAATAACACAATAATAATAATGTTTCTATTTTTTTTCAAAATTTTCTTTCCCCCTTAAGTAAGTATATATACGTTTTGTTTTGTCATCTTGCTCTAAATGTATATTATACAACTAGTATTGTCTGCATTAACAATATTCGACAATAATCCCAGATCCCAGCTTGAATTCTACCCAATGTAGCGAATACGTAATATCCTCGTGCCATGTCAGAGTGCCATTATGATTGTCCCCGTACGAAAACCATGATGGCTGATGCTGATGGGCTTTTAGTACATCCCATATTCACATCCTAAATATCCCATATAATAATGTCCAAGTTTGAGTTCGAGCGCAGAAAATAGAACATGGAGAAAATGACTTGTCTCTTTGTCTTTGACGGAGCTCAGCGCTCACCTATCATGTTAAGATTTGGATTTGGATTTGGAATTTAGAGATGAGAAAGAGCAGAGGCTCATATATATACATATATAGTGGATCCTTTGTCATTGTCGTTTTCCTTGTCATTCCTTTGACTGTCCTCCGTTTACGGTAACGTTATGACATTATACTGACTCCCGTTCCCGTTTCCAGGGACAGACAGACACAGACGACGACTAATAACTACCATAGATACTCTCGCTCTGTGTATGTCTTTGTAGGTATTGTTCTAAGGAAGTGCGGGAGAAGAATCAGTCCACTTACACTCACCATCAAAAAGGCTGTCAAAAATATTCTGAGCTTCACTTGACAGTCACTTGGAATTCACATTAACTTGATTCATGATGCAAAAAGAAAAATACTGCGAGTCAGAAATTCAAACGTGCTCCTACCACCATCGCCATGCCCATATACCACCATCACATCACATCACATCACCACTACACTACTACTATCTGTATACTTTTCTTTTGCCAAAACCCCATCACCTCAACTCTCACGTCTCACACACACACAGTCTCCGTATCTGTCCACAATCTTCCGACCAAAATCTCATCATGAGCAGCCCCACAGATACACAACTCGGAAAGTACCCACATACAGTGCAGTGCAGTTTTCTTAATGCTATTTCATCATCATTCTTTTATTCCCTGCAGTCACAAGACTCCGCACTCATTACTATATATCGTCGGTGAAGAACCAAAATGACCCATATCCAATTTAAGCTAAAATCAAAATGAGCTTTGTCATAAAAACAAAATGAGAAACATGCGTTAATTATAGGAGTTTTCGAAAAACGTAAAATGTCCTATTTAAATGTTTTTGAAAGGTGCAAATTCTAATTCCATGTTTTTAAAAAAGTGCAAAAAGTTCAAATTCCATGTTTTCGAAAAGGTGCAAAATGTTCTAATTCCATAAGTTTAAAAAGGTGCAAAATGTTCTATTTACATGTTTTTAAAAAGCGTAAAATGTTATATTTAAATGATCTCAAGACATATTTGAATATTTTTGTAGATCGTTGATATTGTTTTTAGCTACAAATGGATATGGGTCATTTTGGTTCTTCACAGACGATATTGTCAAAAATCTTTGTCGCTTCTATCTGTCCGTGTAGTGAGTGAGTCTCCTATTCCAAAGATGCACACGCTTCTCCTGCTAAAAGTCTAAAAGGGATCGAGTCCCATATCCCATAAGCCGCACACTGTACACTCACACTAATAGTCAAAGCAAAAAAAACATTACCAAAACCAAAACCAAAGCCAATGTGTTATTTTTTCACTAAATGTTTTTTCATCTTCCTCTCCTACCAAAATTCCATTGTAGATGTGAGAATATAAAATTCCTATACCTATAAATGGATATGGAGAGACGAGCTGAGAGACAATGGATCCCAGAGGTAGATCCATACAACATCCCATATTTGTATAATAATCCCTTTCAACTTGAGACTCGAACGAAGGAAGGAACCACCAAACCAAACACTCCGCGACTATCATCAATATCAACAATCAACATCAACATTCTGTCACAATCTTCACTCTCTCCACACACACCACCACACACAAACAATCCACAACGACAAGGAAGCTTCTATTCTCTCTCCAACAACAAGAAAGACTTCAACTGTATGTACACACAAACTAATGGAACCTGGAGCTGAGCTCACTCACTGACAGGCAAAATCATCATGAATTTTCCCAGGGAAGAAAGGAGACACAAAAAAAACAAAACAGTATCGGCATCGGCATCGGCATCGGCAGTCATGTTATTTTCCATCGCATTGCAATAGTAATTACTGAAACATCCAAAACTCAATTCTCACGACAAAATCTTATTACAGACAGAGATGACAAAAAAAATAAAAAAGGAAATTGGAAAAATTTTCAAATCAAAAATCAAGAGTTCATTTTTAATAATGTAATGTGACAGACGCACATCCTACGTGAATTGATCCTCATTACGATTACGATACGATTACACTATCACATAGTATTTCCCATTTAGATTAAGATTCACAGAATTCACAGGAGCATGGCCATATGTTTCCTATTAAAGACGTATATAAAATTAAAATCATATAATTATATATAGGTATCTACTATAATACGCAACATACGAATCATGGGCCAAATCCCTACGAGCATCTCCGAATCTACACGTTTTCTTCTGGCTAATTAAGTAACGTCTCGTCTCTCTCTCTCTGTCTCAATTACACCCTGGCCAAAGTCAAAGTCAAAATATAGTGGAAACTAAAACGGCTGTTTGTGTACTAGTAATGTGTCTCGTACAAAAAATGAAAGTACTCGCGCCAGGACCATAGGACAGGATGTCAAAAGTCTGGAGTCAAAAAGTACATAGGTAAAGTACCTATATATATACCTATAGGTAATTTAGAGATGGGCTTCCTCAAAAAATGGAGACACATAAAAAAAAGTGTGCTTGTGTGCGTGTATATATTATTTAGGGAATTAAAAGAAAAGTTGACTCTGTTTTTCCTTCATACAACAGAGATCAGCTCATGATGATGAGGCTGCTGGCAGATCTCGCGACTCAAGTTCAAACTTTGAAAGTTGTGAAATGAAGGTTCTAATGGAATTCTCAGGGTTGTTGCTATATGCGAGGAATGAGGAACGATCCTCGTTCTCGGAGTTCTGCTCGTTGCGTGCAAACGGAATAAATTGTTTTTTTCTTTCTCACAACTGACAAGCTCAATTGTTTCTCCTGCCAACCACACAAAAACCCCAAGACAAAGACAACAACAAGATGACAACGCCAACGACAACGACAACGTGACGGAGTTTACAGCGTACGCCAAATATATCCCACTCTCATATATATCTGGGAGATATATATCTGGGGGGATATATGGGAAGGAGGAATAATGGGAGAGAAAACAGTGAATAACTAAACTACCTGTGCGTAACAGGAACAGTTACTTGAAACAAATAATGGGAACCAAACGCCTCACGTTACTTTTAATTGTTCACTATTTTCCCTCCATATGTACTCAAGCACGGAGGAAAAGCACTTTACTTGAGCAAAACTAATACTTAAAATGCATCTCACTCTCAGTCAGTCAGAGAAACGATTCAAAGCGTGTCTCTTTAAATGACACTCTTGAGTCTTGCGTCTTGGAGAGACACTCGCAGCACACACACACACACAAGATATGTAATTTTTTTCTAGCAAAAAAAAAATTCAAAAAAAATACAAGAAACATTACATCTTTACTGTTACTTTCAGATATTCAAATCTATTTATAATTACACACGTAAAACACGGAGAGAGTTTTGAGGATTTACTGTCCTCTTCATGGCTTCTGTCATTTGGATTGAAAATTTTTGGGAAAGATCCAAAAATTCTTTTGTATCCAACTATAAATATGCGTAAAATAACCACAGCACACGAACGACACACAAGACACAAAAAAACAAGGAACCAACCTCAAACGGCTCAAAGCAACATTCACAGAGGAGGAAAGAAGGAGCATGAGGCTCAGGAACATCATCATATTATTATTATAGGTCATAATAATAACCTTAAAGTAATGGCAAGTATGAGATCATAACAACATCACACACACTTATCAATGTGTGTCTGAGAGTGCGAGAGGAAAAAGTCACAGAGGAGTTTCGTTTCAAAAATTCAAAATTCTTCTACATTCTACAGTAACCCAACAAAAAAAATTGTCACTATATAGCTAAAGTCACTCTAAAGTTGAATTCGAATTCAAAGTTACTTGGTGAGAGCCACAGCGCGTCATTTTTTTGGGACTCATAACGTACATATGTATAAGCTCTCAGCTTATGGAGCCATTATCCTTCTTAATCTCACCAAAATCCTGTACTTGTAAATCTTTTAAACTTTTTGAAAACTCACAAAAAAATAAGAAGACATAGAGACAGACGTAAGCGCGAGGAGAGAGAGAAAATAATAATAACATAAAAAATAAGAAAAAAGGAGGCTGTCGAAAAAAAAAGTAAATTCAAGCCTCTGGTTCCGGCCTGACAACACTTTGGCACTCCACCATATACATAACATAGGCTTTGCCCTAATCGTCAAAATTCTAATAAAAACTTGAAGTAACTTTTAGTCTCTCTCTCTTTATCTATAGACACAGCAGTGCTCCAATCCAATCCAATGTACCTACCTACGTACCACCTATGTCCTAATGTACATAGGGACTGTCAATGGAAACGTGTCACTTCAAAATCCTCACACAAATTGATTTTCCTAAAGTCGTAGCCAGTGTTCACGAAAAGAATGTTGATCATTGATGCTTATTGCTATTGGATATATAGGCATTTCAACAGTATATACGGAGCACCTACCTACTACTGATATAGTAGTTGAGTATAGCTTACGAATTCTTCACAGCTCCCGCCGCTTCCAAATTTCAAATTCAATCAACTAATTAATTTAAACATGCCAAGTTTACAAGAGTCCAAGGCGAGACAAGGCCCTGACAGACACTCACAAGAAAGCTCCAACTACTAAACTCCCCCATAATAGAAATTTATGGAGGGAAAATATAAATGTAGTAGTAATAGTAATTTTAATTACGCGACTAATAACAATGTCTGGAATACTAATAATATAGCCAAAATTATTTTCAAGA
>JAQFZE010001099.1:0-19870 GCA_034695245.1 Dicyrtomina saundersi | reverse complement strand
TAATTAACATTTTACGCATGTTTCTCATTTTGTTTTTATGACATACCTCATTTTGATTCTAGCTTAAATTGGATATGGGTTATTTTGGTTCTTCACATACGATATTATGCATATCCCGTGAAGCTATTTAGAAGTACAATACAGATGACCACACCAACATTTTTTAATTGTTACTTAGGGTATGTATAGGTAAATACACCAAAAAAATTCCATATCGGACCTCATAGTGCTTTGTATAGGTGTTTTAAAAGTAGATTATTTGGCTCTTCCATAATGATAAAAACAATATAAATTAGACAACGCATTCAGCTTGGAGCTTCAGTTTAAAATACATACATCAAAGAATCATGCATAATATCAGTAGATGGAACAAAACAGCCAGAGTCAATGCTGCAGCTGCCTTGGAAATCTCGGCTTCAAGTCAAAGTTGCAAAATCTCCTGAAGAAAAGTTAATTAATTGTTTGAAGTACTCGTGGAGCACTAAGCATACTGATTGAAAACACGCTGACTGTGAGGATTGGATTGGATTGGAGGTCATGAGGATGTGTGGCCGTTATTGGTTTGGGAAAATATTGGTAATAAGTCAGAGACGGAAAAACACGTCTTACAATTAATTTTCAACTCCAACTCCAACGAGGGGAGTGTGTATTAGAAGAAGGTAATAAGGTAGGTAGATAGATGGTTTTCATAAGAAATAATAATACATACGTAAGGTAAGGTACCTATGCTCCTTTTGGTGGGAATGGTGGTAACCTATAGACTGTGTAATAATACGTGGTTTAGGATTACCAACTGTAGTGTGCGTGTGTAGCTATATGGAGTACAGAGTTATAGGGGCACACACATTGTTGAGCTATAAAGGATTACGAGATTGACTCAAAGTCCTGTTTTTATAGCTCTTGCAGTGCTAATATACCATCTATGAAAATGAAGCCTTAATCACTATAGAGTCAATGATGAAAGAAAACTCCTGGAATTCTCAACTTAAGTATTTTAGCAATTTTCTTAACTGTCTTTCTGTCTTAACTGCATCCAAGTTCGAGTTCATCGAGAGTCAGTGGTATTATCTGTACCTACATTGTTTCTTGTTTGTATTTGGATCACTTTTATAAAGTTTATTATGGTTATATATGAACGTATATACCTATGGGTATAGTTATACGTAGATATGAAAGTGGAGTACTATACTACTTACCAGTCCCAACCCCAGCTACGGAGACGGACTACGGGTACCACTTACGGTATAAAGGTATATACATGTAGAAGTGATAGAGATAATATAAGGTAGGTTAATAGTTATACCACCCCCACCACCAGCACCTAACGAATATAAATTAGAGTCTGAAAAAAATGCACATCCTTCCTTTAGCATTTACACGTACGTACTAAACGCTATACAGTCCTTATTAACTCATTTCCTGCAATATGTCGATGTAATTTGTGTTGCCGCCCTGACTTTCGCATATCAAGCCAATAATGCAATGTAATGTGGCTCCGTCTCACTACGGCGTGATTGTAATTATTGCCTCGTACCAGGACGACCAGGAATTGAAGGAAATCCATATCCATCCAAGCATGTGGTTGTGGTGGTGGTGGTGGTGGTTGTAATGGTGAGTAAAAGAGGCTGGCCACTTTAATGCACGTATACAAATAAAATATCTCAATTCCACGGTCTTTAAAAGTCTAAGCGGCCGAAGCTGAGAAATGAAACATGTGTGTGTGTGAGTGTGTGAGTGTACATGTGTGTGGAATGAGGGGGAAATACCTATACCTTGTTTACTTTTCTCACTAGATTTACAGTTGAACCTGAGCCGATTCAAGGGGAAATTCAAATTGAAATTCAAATGAATGAGCTTACCTGTACACTATGTATATATTTGCTATAGTGTACAAATATTAATATCCTTTATTACATTATTATTATTATTGATACATTCAAATTACAAAAGTTCATATCAGTCTGTATTTATTTTTTTTTGTAAGTGAAACACAACTCTTCCGACAGGTAATTTTTTTAACGTTCCTCCAGCTCCATGCTGAAAGTTGTTCGACAAGAGTCAGGAGCAAGTTTTACAGAAATCCGAAACAGAAACAGAAAAATCAACTAAGTAATGTAATACTTATAATTAATTTTTACAGCTACTGAATTTTCTTGAATACACAACTTGAATTGCTATGTACACTGTACATTAAGTTTGAATTGACGTTGAAATGAAGTTATTGAAACTGTGACAGGAAGGATTATTAGACTAACGTCAACACGTATTTGCGATTACTCGTATAGATCTAGACTAGACGGGACACAAGGGGCTGTCGCTGCACTGCAGGTTGCACTCATTGTTTCCCGTGGCCGTGTAGAGTCCGCAATGGTTTTGCTCAATCTACAATCCACAATCTTTTATAATCATATAGTATAAGTAATAACAATAAGTCTTGAATACCAATGCAATTCTAATGAACAAAAAGTACACACAGTATACATTTTGTTTCGTCTCTACCAGTACTGCGGTTTTCCTTTCTAATATTGTATTAAGCTGATTAGTGTTTTTATTTATAATCATAATATATAATTGGTAGAAACTCATATTTTTAATTAACACCATCAACAATCATATGTCGAACAAAAACATAAAAAGGAAAAAAGAGGTAAAAATTTCTCTCATTTATTCTATAACGCAAGTTATTTTGCCGTTCCCGAAAAAAAAAACAAGAAATTTAAGGAAGGAAATCAAACCAGAACTAGAATCAGCGGCAGATTCCTCTCCATTAATACTTAGGTTAGGGACGACAATCAAGAATCAAGAGTCAAGGGGATCGGAAGTAAAGTCCTACATTTTTTTAATATTTTATAGTTGGCTTTTCATCATATTATAAAATCTCTACAACTACGACGCAACTAATACTAATTACTATACAGAAAACAGAATTCATAAGCTTATTTATATGCAGTTTTAGTCTTATACAAATACTTTATCTTTATGCATGTGATTTATTTGAGAGAGAGAGAGAGAGAGATTTTATTGTCCATTGCTTCCTTTACTCTGAACAGTCATAAAATATTTTCTCTCTCTCCCCCTCTTATTACTGTACCAAAGACGAAGCATGGTTATATTATGGGTATATGGTTGGCCTAGGTTTTTACTTTTTTATTGTAATAAGTGCATAACTAACGGGGCTTTAACTAATTACATATCTGTTTTATCTTTTACTGTGACTAAGAAAAAAACATTTACGTAGCTATAGCTATATAGCTAAAGTTTTTTTCTTTGTATGAAAAAGTAATGCGTGGAGGCCTACTGAGGTAAATAACATAAGTTGAAATTATTCGGTCGTTCGGTGAATTCTTTTTGTCTAGTCATTTCATGAAAGGAAATAGATACCGGACTTCCAAAAATCTAAAAGGTTTATCAAACAAGTTTGAATGGGAGTTAAAGCCTGGCTAAAATTTGAATATTTTGATATGGTGAGAAATTAAAAACATTTTTAGCCCGTCCAGCTTTGGCTTTGGCATTAGCCTAATATGCCATGATCTAACGTGTAATAGAACGGTGATACAAAAAAAAGACTACTTATGTATGGTATGGTATGGTGCATGGTGGTGCGGCGCTGTGGAATTTGATGAGCGCCCACGACCAAAGAGCAACAATTAGTCAATAATTAATTGGGTGAATTGATTAGGCATTGAGCAAGGATGCTCAGTGTGAAATCTGTATTCATACACTTTATGATAATCATGCGATAACAGTAACAGGAGATTTTGGATTTGTTTGCATGAAAATATGAAAATGATTCAATGCCAGTAAACCGTGTGGAGTGCGAGACCATAGTCCCCAACGTTAGTACCTTCTCTAAATGGTTAATTAGCTTTGTTTTATATTTTGTATTCAAACAGAGAACTCTGTTGGACTTACGATTAGAAATATTCGTATTTTCATTGCAGCAAATATTATATACATATAGTACATCGCCAAATCTTTTAATAATGCTCAGATAACCAACACCAACCAATGACCAACCAATCAATTGAGTCAAGGTGTTTTATACCGGCAATTTGATTGAACTTTCATATTATAAAGTAGGGAACGGATGAATGAATATCAAAAATGAAAAAAACCAATATACCTAACTTAAATTCATCAGTGCAGAAGCAAATTTTTATTACAAGAATAATATCATAATTTCGGTATAATATCGGAATTTACCTTTGAATGCAACAAGCTTCCAGATCTAGATCGTCCGCTTGTCGAAATAAGCGTCATGATTCGAAGAGTGTTGTAGTTAACACCTTTGACGCTATAAATATTTAGACGTACCTAATACGTAGGTACGTACGTACGGCTCCATGAAATTCTGCTTAAGTAGGTATGTGAGGTAAGGATGAGTCATACTTGTATTCACCGAGCTCACAATACTATTTAAATTTTAAATCAGACTTGTTTTTGCAACTATCTATGTGTACATAGTAAGTAGTCCAATTTTCCTATCAAAATAATCTTATCTAGTTTAAACTACCTACTTGAACTTTATAAATTGTGTAAGTAAATTCTAATTAATGAAGAACCGGAAACTACTTGACTGTAAAATTGTGATTATGAGTTTCAAATCAGCACAGTTGGTATTACTAATTAATTAACGCGAGCGAGTGACATTTGTTTATTTTTTTATGATGGTGGACATTAAAACAAAGCAAAGTAAAAAAAAAGTGAAATATACAAATTAAAAGCGTAGAACGCATTAAATTTAATTTCAATATAACAAAATTTTAATTTATCATCTTCACAAATTGTATTAATTACAAGTAGCAAAGAAAATAATTGCAGGTTGCTTCAATTGCAGCTTTGTATGTAAAAAAATACATTACTTAAGTACATTATAATAATTGTATGTGATATTTTCTATGCTAAAGATTTATAAATTGCAAAAAAACATGTATTGATTATATTGACTACAATCCTTAATTACTACTACCTACTGCCTATGGGTATAACTCTAACATATGAGAAAAAACAATGTTACTATGATGCTATTGTGAGCATAAGCGAATTATTATTCAAATGCAGTGATGAAGTGTATAAATATCTATTTTAAGTGCCATCCACATAATATGTGCTAGACACTCTTGCACGATAAAAATAGTAAGCGTGTGTGTGTGTGTATATAGCGTGTTCATATTCGTAATTTGTACTCGTATAGAACTGTTGTTGATACTCACCTCTACTCTACCTACATAATAATATATTTGCATACACAAGAGCGTGAACACGGGGATATGTGCATGGTTATGTATATGTATATGCGAATGGTAGTATAGATATACATATACAGCTGTAGACATGTTTGGATTTTTGGATGTGGAAGTTTCATGGGCATGAATGAAGTTTGGTAGTGTGGTTTGTGTGCGTGTGTTCGGCATTTTGAATGTAGAATGCAAATTTGTAATTCATCAATATTGATCAAGTTTCATCATCTACACGCTCTTCATTGTCACCTTCCACGCCTTCTTGTTTTCAATTCGTTAATAAAATGTGAATAAATTAGCCGGCACTCGACTCTCAGACAAAAGTCAACTAATCATGACCATTGTTGTTGCTTGCATTAGTTGCATCCAATTTCCCTAATGCTCATCGTTAAGCAGCAGCCCTCTGTTGTTTATGTTACGTTTGTCTTGGTATGTTTTAGCTTGAGCGGGAATGTGAAGCATTTCCATTCTAAAACATTATCGTCCCATCGCATCGTCCCCATTTATATTGAAGGTGTAATATGCAATTAATATTTTCTTTAGTGGCTTGTCTTTATCGTCGTGTAAGATGAGCAATTACGAATTATTTTGCTGTATTTGTATTTAAGCCGAAGCTTTATTGACTCATATGTACATGCCTCAATATTGAACGATTTTGAATTGGAATAAACGAATGCCGATCCTTATTAATAAAGCCGATAGTACACATAACGACATAACGCTTTACAGTACGTATATGTAAACACAAACAATATCGTATTTCACCTTTAAAAAAACCATTCAAAGTTAAGGGGTGCTCGGCTCCTAATGTAAGTAGGTAGGTATGTAAGAATAGCTTTGGGTTATTTTTGTACTTATGCAACTTGTCCGAAACAGTCGTCGCAGTCGAATCCCAGTTAAGTAAGGCTAATTTTTTTAAACCGTTTGACGATTTTTCCTTCTTCATGAGCCATGCTCAGGAGTCTATAGAGTGGAGCTCCATGTATCACAGCCACTCAATATTGTTAATTAAAAAATATATCTGTAACCACGTACCTACCATTTTTGTAATTTGATAAACTTAATAGGTACATACTTCTTAACATGTGGATCATAAACTAAAAGTATAACATACAAAAAATTAAAATGCATGTTATTGTGCTCGTTTCATTTTCAGCTTAATTAAGGAGCCTTACCTATGCATGGCATTACATTTGAATGACATATGGCATCGAAAAAAGTGTAAATTTGAATAACTCGGTGCTCACTTCCACTTATTATTGCGTCTCAGGACACATCCATCAGAGATATATGTAATAATTCCAAGAAAAACATTTCATGTAACTCTACTTAAAGGCTCAATGACGAAGACAGCAGAGGCAGATAAGATCGAAATCATGAGTGAAATTAAATCAAAAAGCAACGACGCCTATCTCTCTCTCTAACATAATAATAGTAACAAGGAACGCGTCTATATGGTAGTAAATTGGAATTTGACTGGGAAGAAAGTTTCTCTCTTACAATCCCAACCACAGTCGACAGTCGAGCCTCAGCAGAGCCACAACTTGTACATAAACCCATTATTATGATTATGATTATGAAGCTGACGTAAAGACAGGCGACAACTAGGGCAATGGTGAAATGAAATGAAGAGAACAGTCATAATATTACCAAAATAAAAATGGACTGAAATCATTTAATTCAATTAAATATATAGTGTCGAGTGGGGTAAGCGAGCATCCTTTATTCCTCAGCCATCGTCCTCACTCTCATATATTATGTACCCGTCGTGAAAACATACAATTATAAAGTGTAAAGTGAAAATTGGGGTGCAGTATATCCGTCTACTTCTACTACTACTACTACTGCTGCTATAGATACTTATGCAATTTAGTACTACTAATACTGTGTCCTATTCCAAAGCTCCTATACATAATTGTAGCAAGTAGTAATTTTCTTCATTGTCTCCCCATGAAGACCATTACCATTACAAGACTACCAAAGTATTTTAAATTATAAATGCTACATTAACGTTTCCATTTGACAGGTACAATACAGATTTCAAGCAGAGCCAAAAGACCCATCCTCAGATCTGAAAAGGCATTAGAACTTCTTTGATATTAACATCAACATCCCACGTCCATTCATAAGAGTGGAAATAAATGAGTTAAAAAGAAACGGAAATAGCTTTACCAAACATGAAATTATTACGGGATTAAAATTCTAAAAATTGTTGTGATTTCTCTTACTTGTTTTTAAATTTATATCTATTTAATTCGTACACTCTTAATGGATTCAATGAAAGCTGCCACGCAATTTCCAAGCCACACGAGTTAACCCTGAGGTTGACATTGACACATGCCAATATTACTCACAACGAGTAATATGATATAATATTCCAAGTGCGTAGGTATATTTTTTGTGAAAGGGACTTTATATATACATAAACCATAAGTTTCCCTCATAGAATTTACTATTGCAAGGAGAGAAAACGAATATTGAACGTTGATATTTTGAACATTGATATTTTCAAGTGGAGGGTGTCGTCAGAGCGTCATTTTAATACAAATTCAGAGTAATTAAAGCGATCAAATTCATAAAATGTACAGTTTTCCTTTGTTCATAAACTCAAGCAAGAATATCCACAGCACTGCACTGACTCGAGTCAATACGAGAGGTCAAGATACCTAGCAGAATAGAATTTATATTATGACTATTTCTGTTTTTCACTCTCTCAATGAGATAAAACAAATATGACAGATTTGAAGAGCGTCTCAAGTTTTTGTTTGTTTTCTCCCATAAGGATACATGGCGAATGGAGTGATGGGCTTCCTATGTTTTATTCACAGTCAGAAAGGAGCGTCTGCATTAGGTCCGCTTGACTTCCCATACACATACCACACCAGCACCAGCAGACCGCACCGTTCAAATCAAATACTTAATAATCATAATCTCTACTATAAACTTTACGCCTGCTTTTTCCTTATACATACCTATATGAACTGATATATGAGAGAGGATCACCATCCACATCATCGCAGACTATATTATTATAGTATCGTACAGTATACTGTCTATAACACGCTCGTCTTTAGAACCTAATATTATGTGAAGAAATTAGAATACGAACTCATTTGTAACGCTATAGAATTCCAAGTGGGAATAAAATATTTCATCTGAAACTAATAAAATAAGTTGTTTTTTTCAATATGAATATGCATGAGGGGGACAGGAAAGGCTGAACTGAAGATTTAAAAAAATGAAAATAAACTGATGGCAGTGACCATAAGAAAGACCAGGACAAGACAGTTCACACACACAATAATATGCACTATACGTATTTACGTATCTGTCTCATATTTTCTGCAGTTGTTATTGTCATTTTTTAAGCTACTATTTCTGTATTAACTTGATAAAACATATCGTAATAGTGGAACATTCATACAGGACCGGATAGTGGTGTCCAGCGCAGGCAGCCTGAATTTTCAAAAAACATGTAAATGGAGCATTTTGTACTTTTTAAAAACATGCAAATAAATTATTTTGTACGTTTCAAAAACATGCAAATAAATTTTTTCTCACATTTCAAAACCATGCAAATAAAACATTTAACACTTTTCTCAAAACATGTAAATGGAGCATTTTGCACTTTTCAAAAACATGCAAATAAATTTTTTCTCACATTTCAAAACCATGCAAATAAAACATTTAACAATTTTCTCAAAACATGTAAATGGAGCATTTTGCACTTTTCAAAAACATGCAAGTAAATTATTTTGTACGTTTCAAAAACATGCAAATAAATTTTTTCTCATATTTCAAAACCATGCATGCAAATAAAATATTTAAAACTTTTCTCAAAACATGTAAATAGAACATTTTGCACTTTTCAGAATCAAGTAAATAGAACATTTTAAACTTTTATAAAAAAAAGCATGTAAATACAACATTTTTGTTTACCAAAGAAAAGCTTCAATAAAATCAAAATGATGGTTTTTGCTTGGAAAAAAGTTGCTGCCAAAAAGCAATTCCTTCGTCCGGCCCTGCATTCATATGCCTAGTACTAGTTTTTTTTCAACCAACGTTAATATTAATGTACAGTATTATGATTATGATATGTGAATAAATCCTGTGAAATAAAACTGCTGACCAAATGAAAAATACGCATCTTCCTCTTAAATATAAATTCATATGAAATGCGTGTGTACCACATAAATATATAAAGGAAGGGTTGGTTGGTTGGTTGGTGAGGTTCGAGAGTAATTAAAAAGTGATGGAATCAGTGGAGAGAAGACGAGGGAGGGTTGAGAAGTGTACTGAACGGCGGAGCATGTCGTTTCCAGCGGAGTTCAGTAGTGAACAAGTGAAGGTGTGGCAGGACAAGTAGTCGTCTGCCCGCCAAAAGCTTCACATTTCTCTTCTCTGAACTCGTTTCTTACCGAACTTTCCATGTCAAATCTCATGTACAGCTTCATACTTTATATTTTTCAACACTCTCCTACAGTCTACAGTAGAAACACAAACCTGTCCACACATCATTACTATATCATAAACTCAATCTTATTTAGCTCACCCACTCTGGTTACCAAATCAGTGGAAGGCCACTGCGAGCATTGTATCTGTCTCCAGTCTCCGTAATCGGCATCGGTATTCTCCCCTCGATTAAGATTTTATTTCTATTATATTTGCATCATATTATGTAAATGATTCCGTCCCTGTGAGTATATACAAAACTATAAACGGCAACGGAAAATGATTGAAGTTGCCATTGCGACACCGATTTCATAAAAAACACTTAAATCCTGCTGGACTCGAACTCGAACCAGGGCCGGATAATGCGGCTATCGCAGGCAGCCCCCACTGCCTGAATTTTAAAAAAACGTAAATGGAACATTTTGCAGTTTTCAAAATTATGTAAAAAGAATATTTTGACTTTTCAAAAACATAGTAAATAAAAATTTTTGTACATTTCAAAAACATGCAAATAAAATACTTAACACCTTTCAAAAAACATGTAAATAGAATGTTTTGTACTTTTCTGAATCAAGTAAAAAGAACATTTTAAACTTTTCTAAAACATGTAAATAGAACATTTTGCACTTTTCTAAAACATGTAAATACAACATTTTGCTTTACTAAAGAAAACCATCAATAAAATCAAAATGGTGATTTTTGTATGGAAACAAATTGCTGCCTAAAAGTATAATTCCTTCGTCCGGTCCTGACTCGAATAACAGGAAGACGAGGGGAAGATATGGCACCTTCAAATTTTACGAGAATAAAAAATAATTGAGAAATGATTTAAATTTAGACATGATGTAGATGTGATCAGTGTAGAATCCTTAATTTCTAATCGTAAGTCCGCCTTGTCTTTGCTTTGTCTTCCTCATACAAGATTATAACATTATCAGGATTTGCAGAACTGCGGATGTCTTTGAGTCTGTGAGACTTTGAGAAGGATAATTTTAGTCATAAATAAGGAGCGGAGGATTTTTTTAAACATTCATTCTATTACGCATTACACATTTAATCAGAGAGAGAGAGACGGAGAGCTGACTGCGTGTGTATACAACTCTGGGCACATTACGTATTCGTCCCATACATTTTACATGCCATCCAAGCGATTCAAGAGTTAAATACATTGAGTCATTCAAGCCAAGCGTTCCTCATTATTTCGATTTCGTATTTCTTGTTTAAAAATCTCCATGCAGATCCGTCCGTACCGTAGTCCGTGCCTTAGTCCATGGTGGAAAACCAAAGTTCCTACCTGCCTGCAGAGGCAGTATATAGGTACCTACTTTTATATGCATATCTAGGGTTATCCCTGCGCTCCTCAATGCAAGGCAAAATAATATGCTAAGGTGAGGACGAGTATAGGAGAACCTGAAGTAAGTGCATAATTATTATGGTTAGTTGGTTGGAATTGAGAAGATGAGGAAGAGAATATGAAATATCCAAGATCATTTATTATTATGGATGAGATGTTGGAGTTGGACGTGGGGGACAGACTGTCGAGCCTCTTGATGAATTCATCCTTCATCCCATCAAATCCAAGGAAGATGCTTAAATGTAAACCCTTTCAGTGGGAAGCCTACCTACCGTCACCGTCACCGTCTCTCTCTCTCTACTCACAACCACAACCAAAAACGAAGACGAACCAACATATCACAAACTAGAAAGAGCCTCACATTTACAACACGCATTATTTTTAGCCTCATAGGCAAACTTCTTTATACTGTACAGATATTATGGTCAATATCACAATATGAGCGAGACCTTTAGCATACTGAACACGGTACATTACCTGTATTTGTGTCGTCAGTGCGTAGTGTGCCTATGCTTCATTTGTCTATTGTAGCTACGAGTATGAAAAACGCGTGGAAATATCAGATACATCTTGTGCTCTATGCGTAGGTCAATCTTGCCTGGTCTGAGACCTTTGAATCGAATATCTATCAATACTGCAGCCAAAATAGGAGTATAATAAATATACTGATCGTAAGTAATTCAAAACACTCATGTAGCGTGTCTACCTATAGGTGTCTTTATAAAAATATACAATGTCAGGGGAGCACAGGGACGAGAGATTAAATACATATCCAGACATTTGCATATCGTCTGTGAAGAACCAAAATGACCCATATCCAATTTAAGCTACAATCAAAATGAGCTATGTCATCAAAACAAAATGAGAAACATGCGTAAAATGTTAATTTAGGAGTTTTTGAAAAACGCAAAATGTCCTGTTTACATGTTTTTAAAAATTGCAAAATGTTCTATTTACATGTTTTTGAAAAGCGTAAATGTTCTATTTTTACATGTTTTGGTAAAGTGCAAAATGTTCTATTTACATGTTTTTGAAAAGTGCAAAATGTCCTATTTACGTGTTTTTAAAAGGTGGAAAATGTTCTAATTCCATGTTTTTGAAAAGTGTAAAATGTTGTATTTAAATGCTCTCAAAACATATTTGAAAAGGTTTGTAGATAGGTAATATTGTTTTTAGCTAAAAATGGAAATGGGTCATTTTAGTTCTTCACTGACGATACATTTGTGTACATGTGTAATCTGTAGTGCTATGTATCGTGCACTATATAGGTATTTTTGTATTTACAGCACATGCATAGTGTAAATTTTCACCATTTATGCGTACAAAAACTGCTACTATCACTATCACTGTTACTATTTGTATTATTATTGAGAGGAATTAACAGTAGTCTCTCTCTCTCTCTCTCCGACGTGGCTGACTTCTTCAATAGAACTAAAGAAGGGACCCGAGAGTCGATCTTTATTCATGAGGTTGCGGACGAAGGAAACCTCCACAGAACGACAACGAAGGAAGAGCGACAGCTAAACGTGCAACTCTCTAAAACTCAATTTTTGATTTCCCTTGACTTCATGTGCTGTATGACTCTCTGATTGTCCGTCTGTCTCTGTGTCTGTAGCCTGTAGTACTGCAGTGCAGTCTGTCTGTACTCAGTATTCTGCATGGTCTCAGTTTGAGCGAGTACGTGATTTGCAAATTACTTCACCATCTCCGTCCAAGTCTTGAACACTTTAGTGGACACCCCATGACCACTTTTATTATTATTATTATACTATACCTTGTAGGGCCTAACATTATTATGTAAACAGACAATCTACACACTTTAAATCTCTCTCCTTAGCATATTTTTCCTTTCCTCCAAGTCCAACTTTACACACACCACAAGGTTTTTTTCTTATGGAATTTTTATCAAGCCCAAACATTCTGTGTGTGTCTCCTGTCTCCTCACAGTCAGACTATGTGGAGAATGCGTGTCCGCTTACAACATAATGTCCATCCTTGGTACGTACTAGCTGAGACTTGAGACTGGTATTGGTATTTCATTCCTTCTCAAACTGCTCGCCTCATCCATGTCGCTATCAATATCAAATCAATTTACATGTCGATATTCCTCATACAACTCCAAACGCAAACGTCCTTACATATAGTACCAAACTCCAGCCGCATTGATTTTTTCCAAATGATTTGATTGAAACTGAAATAGAGAAATAATTAAAGTAATTAACCCTGATTATACTTCTAAATGAGAATCAGAATCAAGGATCATAATATGTGAGTCTTTATCATGGATGAGAGAGGAGTAAATCCTCTCAAGGAAGCAGTGCATGTGTAGCTTCGCGTTTACAACTCCTATAAATAGTAAGAAAAAAAAACTGTGTTGAATTAAATTCTGAACTCATCATACGGAGGATGGAAATCTTATATTTTAAATATCTAAATTAAGTAAGTTAAAAGCCGTCTCGCAGAGAGTGTATATAAGAGAAAGAGTAATTTGTGCTGTGTCACTTTGGTGGAGTAGCTACCTACATAAGCAAAGCTGCATACTGATAGGAGATTTGGTGGAGGAGAGCCTTGGATATTTCATTTCTTTCAGTCCATAATGATCCTGCCGGGGGCTTAGAAGCTCTACACTAATTATAATTAGGTCCGACAACTACAATTTCTTCTCACTCTCCTACTACCACACGTACCTACTCACGTAGCGCACAGGTACATACATCACACACTCACCTACTAATTTAAATATCAAGGAAGAACACACCTGTGATCTGTTCAAGTTTTTTCGGGCTGAGAGAGAGAGAGAGAGAGACGATGCAGAATTAGAATCAAAAACAGAAAGAGAGTAGAGAGGAGCGTCGGGTAAACAAGAATCGCTCTTTCTCATCATCTGTCTCCTCTGTTCTCTATGCTCCTATTCATGTAGGTAGTTTCAACTTTTCTGAGAGCTATTACGAAATTTTAGGTAGGTAGGTACATAGTTTTCTTGTTCCAATCGCAGAGCCCTTTGTACCAAGAGTAAGAATGATTTTCCTGGAATTTTAAGCTTCAGTATCAAATCAACATCGACTAACAACCTCCTTCAGCAGCACTTAATTGAATCAAAAATGAGTCAACGGTACAATTCTATGTGTAAAAAAAGTGTGAGCAAATAAGTACAAATCGGCAGAGCTAAAGTAAAAATACAGAGGTAAGAGATATTGAAATAGACAAAACTGGCGCTATGAAAGCTGCACAGAACAGAGCCTTGATGTGTAGTGTTGTACATAGTTGGAGATTGTAGATTTACTGATAGTGAGGGAATTTTATAAAGGAAGCGTTCGTGATTGACGCACTAGAGGCTATGGTCTCTATGGTATGGTATGGTATGGTATTGGCTCAGTAATGAAAGAAACTTTTAATTTTGCGCAACAATTTACAATTTACAACTTACAACAGTGATTTAATTGAATCCAAAAATACAAAATGAGAGTCCTCGTTCTGCTACACTTAATGTAAATAATTACCTAAATGATTTTAATTTACCCAAAGCATCCATTTGTAAGCTCGTCGTCATACTAGAATGTAAAGCACATCAGTTGAAGTCCACCAGCACCATACAACATCGGCTTCGGCTTCCCATCCCTTCAAACCTTTACATTTCACAGCTAACCAAACCAAGTTTATATATATATTCGTATATTATTTGTATTTTTGCTTAGTTCTGTCCGTTAACGCTGATTTACTGTGTTGATAAAAGTCTGAAGGAAATTCCATTTTTATCTGTATTCTTGTTGTAATTGTTAAGGAAAGCGCTCTGTCATGCTCAACAAAAACTGTGAAACTACAAGTAACATATAAGAACAAGTATATAAGGGTAGGTATATGGATATGGAATTAATATTGAGGTTGTAAGCAAGGACTCGGTCTGGATTCTGGATTTAAATTTAAGAATGTAAATGAACTGAATTGATACTATATATAGGATCTAACTATATGCATACATTTAAAAAAACATCATATAATTGTAGATATTGTAATGTATGATTTGTGTTTGTGCCTCTTTTTTAATATGATTGCCCAATTCCATTCCCCATTCCCCGCCACTATCTGTATAGTCCACCTAACACGAAGCTATAAATTCAATAAAAGATTATTTCAAAGGATACTATTTACTATTTAGAGATGTATTATTTTTGAAATAGTTTAAATCCAGTCCACACACACATATATATACAGACGAATTGCTCAGAAGACGAAAGAGTGAGAGAGAAAACGTTATGCGATACAAACATGAGTGTTTCTTTATAAACGTCATGTAAAGAAAATCTACCAAGATTGAATTTGAAGATTTTTGTGGATAGGCTGGTAAAGTTTGGCACGATTTTTCCGCTCCTGCGGTTTCCAATCTGGTCATCGAAGGCTTGGCATGAGGAGATCACGATCTCCGTGTGGGCGTTTGAAGCTTCTGTCATGAGTCCATCCGATTGGACTCTCTTCGTCACATTTACCTTTAATCTTGACAATTCCTACTCCTCGTACAGTACAGTCAGTCTATGTAGTCCTCAGATACGGAGCGATAAACGGGACGACGGCGTTCACCGTCTCCGTCTCCGTACAACCATCCTCATGTCAACTACACTACTGCACAACTACACTGGAAAACCAGGTGCATAGAGAAAATCCTGAGGAACATTAATAGACACAAAAATAGACTTCTTCTTATCCTCCTCTCAGTGATCTCCAATCCAAAAACCTAATGCGTGGCATGACAAAAAAAAATGAAGAGAAGATATCCTCAATATATGAAAATACCAAGGAATATTGAATTCATTTGTGTATACGGAAAAACACGAGGGTCATGAATGGAAATAGAAGTAGGGACAGGGCCTTGTGGTATGTACGGAGGCTTTTGATATATCTGGACATACAATTGTAGTATACCTACTTATAGTTAGATCGAATTTAGAATTTGAAAGGTCTGATATGGATTATATATAGGTGTAGGTATTTGTCGAGCATGCGGAGTGTAGAATGGGGTGGAAATGTAATACAGAGTACGAGAGATGGGTACATATGACAGTTTGTCTTGACAGAAATTTATGGAGTCACACTGTGACCGTAAATCACCCGCACTTCTTTCTCCAACCAACTCCAATCAAGGTGACTTGCTCATCATTCATCCTCTGTGAGGAGGACTAGAAAAACCGTGTCAAACCGATGAATCTTTTTCTAATTCCTCTCCTGTGGTCGTGGTCGCCGTCCATCTCACCATCCTGCACCATACATATCCACAACATGACTCGTCCCAACATCCGAACCTATCCCTACATTTCTTATCTTCCTTATTTTTCATTTACACATAGTGTCATGTCCATACACTCAATGCCGATTTTATTCTGTCATCTTTACTCGAATGTGACATGAGGAGACTCATATTTCTAAGAGACGTCAACCTACAAGTACATAATATACAGATCCATGTCTTTCCTTTGGACTTGACGTCCAACTAGCTTCGTCATCCCTAATTCATACATGTAGTTTCCGTTTCTCTACTATACTCTGTACTGCCATAAGTGTCCTGGTGAGGGTAAGGGTATTGGTGCAGGAGGTATTAACCTCAACTCATTAATTGTAGTATTCAGATAATATATCTTTTTACGACTGTGTCGAGTTGTCACCTGTGCTGGATTTGTCTATTTCATATGTAGTACGCTAGTAAGTAATTATGTTAAGGTGGATTTCCTCGTTGCCAAAATTAATCGTTGTTGACCTTATACATGAATAAAGGTAATCTATCACTTTTAACAATAGCAATTGCACACTACAGTTTCCTTAATAAATTTCATGGGCTCGTAATATAGTGTGTGCTGATATAATTATTTTATACGACGATGGAGATTGGAGAGTAGTAGTTGTAGTAGGAATTTGAATGTGGTCAGGTATGTACATATATGTACAGGACCGGACCCTATGCTCAGAATAGGGAAGAGTGAACAATTTGCATATACTCATATTTCAGTTTGGAACAAGGAGCATATAATTATACATTCCGGACCACGGAACCGGAAGCCAGCCAGATATCAAGCGTGGAGTTTCAGTTGGAAAGTGGATCTCATCCTGATTTCCCAATTTTTCCATACTTTCATTTCAAAGTTTACAAATATGATTCCACGAATTTACTAATAATAATTATTTATTCATGTGAAAACACAGAGTTGGTTTTGATCAGAGTTTAATTTTTAGCCTACTGTCCAGGTTCAGCACTGCAGTACTAAAAACACCCTGAAAGTAACAGACACCGGTTGCCATTGAATGAAATAGTGTGAATTGTGAATGAAAGCAAGGTATTCTAATGAATCTAATTTGTAGCACTTATCGTTGTTCGTGTACTCTTCAGACACAATCATTGGGTAATTTACAAGGAAGTTGAGCGTGTGCCTATGTATATACAATAATAATACACATGTGATATCCTATATAAATTCAGACTTAGGAAGGCAAAGGAAGGAAGACCAGACTGTGCTTAGGTACACAGAAAATGAAAATGAGGGATGAGTGAAAAGCATGGAGAATAGGCGAAGGTGTTGCTCTAATGATGAGAAAAAGAAGGCAGGGGGAAAATAGGAAATAAATCAAATGATAACATGGGGATTACATGTTGACAGTCAGATGAGCAACGAGCTTAAGAATTCTCTTTAGAGTCATAAATAAAGAATCAATTTTAGAACTGGGAATGAATTCTGGAAGAAGTTGTATTATGATCCCTATCGCTATAGTATAGTTCCTACCTCCGGATCTGCTGTATATCATAAGGAATGCATTTTTGAACTTCCTCAAGGAAATACAGTGTTGATATTTTTAACTTACTTATGTATAGTATCGCCACCATTTATTTATTCCGAAATTAATAAAGACGGACCAGGATGTAAGAAAACTTACATAAACGGAGGAGGTGGATGGCAATGGTGGAGGGCTATTTATTCAATAATAAATAGCATATTATTGTAACAACTGACAATGACCATCGTACCCATGATCTACAAGGGCGGAACTCTCCTATCTTTGGCTTTAGCAACTTTGGCCTTTTATTTACCTGCATTGAGTGTGAATGCTTGAAAATTACAATTTTGTATCGATTCGTTACATCTATGTGTTAATACGACAATGATTGACTTTAAATAAAAAATAAAAAATGAATTAATGATTTCAAAGTCAAGGAATCCAGAAACAGACAAAATATTAGTTTTCACTCATCAAGACAGTACAGAACAGTATTTTAGTTTTAGTACACCAATTCACTGGCTACTATTCCATTCAAGCTTATTTAAGGCAGAATTTATTTGAATACCCTTTGCAAAGCTTGCCTCAATTTTACAACAATCGTGAGCAACTCTACCTAGTATTGATTTAATGAGTTTTTTAGTAAAAGTTGTATCTGCAGTGTCTGGTAGGTGGCAGGAACTGGAGAGAAACGTAGAATATGCTTGCGTTTTTGTAAACGCAGCATTTAAGTTTAAAATTAAAGTAAAATGAGGTACAGTAAGTACTTATGTACTTACCTACTAAAGCCTATACGTGAACAAAATTGTGTGAACCTTGTTTGTTATGAAAAGCTCTCAAAATTTGAATGTTTCTTTGCTATAGGAAGTTATTTACGATCTCTATTGTATGGTTTGAAACTTCAAAATTTTGAAAGTGTTTGATAAAAATGTTCAACGTTCATACTTGGGAATTTCTTAACATATAGGCAGCGAGCCATGAATAATTAGAAACTTTATTACTAATGTACCACATTTCATGTAGGCTTTAATTGATTAAACAAAAATCATCAACTCATCGTTTTCATACAAATCATAAGAACTTCTTTCAAAATGTAGTTCTCATAATTCATAATTCATTTCAACACATATGAATTAAAATATAATAATGTTACGTAATTTATTTAATTGCAGAAGCAGCGATCAACACTAATTTATGATCTCACTTTTGCTAAATGACCTTTCACTTTAGTTGTACGAAGACCTTTTGTACAAAGTTTTGCGTCCGAATATTTGAGCTAAGTTGTCCGAAGTCCGGTCGTACTGATAAGAAATTTCAAAAATGGAAAACGTAGGCCAGGTAAATTAGCCGTGCCATTTTTCTGAATGAAGGTCGAATGGCACTTGTTACACGAAAATTAACTTAATGCAAAAACATATAAGCAAAATTCAATATTTTTGATATCGTAGAATTTTTGAAAACTATAGTTTCTAAAATTCCATCCACCTTAGTGTTTAAATCTGCCTACAACCATTTAAGCTGTGTACAGGGCCGTGCTTTAAGAGCAGCCCAGGCATCTCCCGCTGCCTAAATTTTTGCAAATGACAATTTTTGATTTCATAAATTAAGCATATTTCTGCAATAATATTTCGTCTTGTACTTTTTGTATTCAAAGATGGCATAATATATACTTCATTAACTTTCTCCCTCTTACCGCCTTAGATTTTTTATTTCCAATGTAGCAACACATATTAAAAAAACACTCGCAAAAATCGCAAAAATTAAGACTAAAGCATCACATCACGAAGATACTCAAATTTATGCAAACGTCTTTAAAACGATTAAAAGCAGTTGCCAGTGACCGATTAGGTTCAGCACACGGTCTCAAATGTGTACTTTGCTTTTGAGACGAAGTCCAGGAGGTTCATGTTAAACACACGAAAGGCAGACTTCGGCTGCCGTTCTGAACGATTTTTTGAGCCAACATGGAAAGAAAGAACTGCTTTAAAATTTCAACTCCCAAGTCAATTATACTCTCATGCAAATGGCCGCACATAGAAATCGCACTAGTACCAAATCGCACTAGTAC
>JAQFZE010001098.1:0-19872 GCA_034695245.1 Dicyrtomina saundersi | reverse complement strand
CTACAAAAATATTGAAGCATGTATTGAAAGCATTTAAATAGAAAATTTTGCACTTTTAAAAAGTATGTAAATAGAACATTTTAGGCTTTTCAAAAACATGTAAATAGAACATTTTACTTTTTTCAAAAACATGTAAATAGAACATTTTATGCTTTTCAAAAACATGGAAATATTACTTCTTACAATGTTCAAAAACATTCAAATAGAATAATTTACGCTTTTCAATAACATGTAAACAGAACATTTTAAACTTTTCCAAAACTCTTAATTAACATTTTACGCATGTTTCTCATTCTGTTTTTATGACATGGTGCATTTTGATTCGGTTCTTCACAAACGATATGTAAGAGCACTTACGTCAAACAAATCCGGGGGCCCACTAGACAAGTACCGACAACTTTGAATAATGGCCACTAGAGGTACGGCCAAAATGGGAAGTAACTGAATGAGTGAACCCAATTCCTTCGTCCAGCTAGGCCAGAAACCATAGCCATGATTTGGATTCCAATCATATAATTCCCGGACATTCCCACTTTTAAATGAGGCAATAGTCAGTACAAGCATCGCCACGGGTAGAATGACATTCCATACGAAGGATAGTAACGGAGCCAAAATGAGGACGAGCCTCCCACGCCCAGTCATCAAGACGGTAACAATATTTTCTCCACAGTATGGAGCTCCTCGAACAATGAACACAGCTACCAATTCCAGTAGATACAGAACCATGATCCACCACCCACTCCCAATAGCATAATCCATGAAGTACTCTACAAAAATCCCTAGTTCTGTACATAAGGGGAGTCCGAGAACGAAACCCGTCGCGCAGACACAAAATGTAATGGTAATTTCCCAGGAACGGAGCACCTTGGATTTAATGGCTATAACCCCTCGGATGACACAGTGCCAAATTGCAATCTGTAATTTTATAAATTTATATAAATTGTTAATAAAAAACATCGCATGTCATAAATTTTTAATTGTGCTGTATTTTTTACAGTAAAAATACAATTTTGATTTTGAAAACCAATGTAAACTAAAATATTAAGAACGACGGAAACAGTGTAAAATCAAATGTTTTCGTTTTCAAAAGAGTAACTCATAGATTAGTGTTTTTAAAAAATGGAAAAGTCTTATAATTATTTTTTTTTTAAATGCAAAAATCTTTTTATTAGTGTTTTAAAAAAATGGAAAAATCTTGTACTTAGAGTTTTCAAAAAACTTGAAAAATCTTATAATTATTATTTACAAAATGCAGTAAAAACATAATTTACTGTTTTAAAAAAGGTAAAATCTCATATTTAGTGTTTTAAAAAATGGGTAAAATCTTATATGTAGTATTTTTTTAAAAACGCACAAAATTTGTTATTTTGGTTCACAAAATGTAAAACCGCAAACTGTAATACTTTGAATTTAAAAAACGTTCCAAGTCTACCAATATAGTGTCAGTAAAAACCAAGTTTGTTATCAATTTATCAAGAAAGCGTGAAAAACAAATTCTAATCAAAACGGAAGCACTCGTGAAATACGTTTTTCAAAAATAATTAGTAATTTTACTGTATATAGTGAAAGATACATACCTGCTGCGCAATCCCGAACAGAATAAAAGTAAAATAGAAAAGAACTGTCCAGAAAGGGGAGAGGCCGGTGTGACCCAACATAGCCATGGTAGTTGGAAACAGTTCTGTAGCCAATCTAAGAGACTGATACCCACTGATATAATTCCCGTCTCCCACTCCCCCCGTGTCCGGTTTTATAATTCGCACCCCCATCAAAAAAGAAATGTGTTGACTCATATAAGGTTCCGTTTGTGACTGATCTGAGGGATTGACACTATTTGGAGTTTTGCTTAAAAACGTGTAAGTCTTGTCACTTTCTGTAACAACAATCATTCACAATTCAATTTACAGTAAATTGGGATTAAAAAAAATTAAGAACAATAAATTATTCAAGCGAAGTATCCGCAATATTTAAGAGGGTCATACCAAACGAGCTTGGACTGTATGTGTATCCATGTGACAGAATAACAGAGTAACAGGCATTTCCCAAAAAGGCACTCAGAAGGAGAACAAAGGTGGTGATTAAGACAACGATGGAGGCATCCGACTTTAAACGATGTGTGAAGCGATTATGGGATGTCACTTGCATAACGCAAGCACCCAAAAGGCCCCACGTAAAGAAAGCTTCTCGAGCAGCTACTACCCAAGTCTGGAAATCATAATTAATTCATGTTAAATTCATAATTCAAAAAAGGCACTTAAACCAACTTAACGAATATTCAAAATTTACAAATAATTTTTAAAATTGCTCTAGATTTTTAAAAAACTATCAGCAATCATTACTTGACTATTGAAGAAAAAATTAGACCAAGCTGTCTGTCCAAAAAGGGAACTCGTCTGATCTGTTGGGACGAGTCCCACCATTTTAGATGCCAGGACAAGAAGGGAAGCCACTGGGATGAGAACAAATCCATGAACTACTTTTCCATAGGATTTTAAACCTGGAGAAAAAAGTAGTACACACAAAATAATTAATTATTAAGGTCCACATGTATTTAACAAAAAATTAAGCTACAGAAATGGTAATTCAAAAAGATATTATGTATAACTTTTTTGAGTTCAAAATTTACCTTTGCTCAAAGACACAAAGACGAGCATCCAGACAACAGCTAAATTAAAAGCAACTGTGAACTTTAAACTACTTGCCCCTGCAGAAGATGTGGGATAGGATGGATTTGAACGCTGAAGTACTACACCACTGTGGAAAATAAACAAAACATAACAATATCAATATTTGAATTATAAATTACACAATCAACGATAACGATACACTATACAATTTTACTCAGTAACAATGTATAATAATTTAAAAAATGCAATTTGAAAATTACTAAAAACAGCGTGAATACATACGAATAATTAGTACTAGATTACATAATTTATATAATGTTTCAGTGAATTACTGATATCTTGTACTTACTTAAAATAATCCGGCACTGACTGAGAAAAGTTAGTGAGATTACTAAGCGGTGAATAGGAGTCACAAGCAACTTCTGAAATTACAAAAAAGAATTACAAAAATTACATAAATACATTAATTCACATTAATAAAATATTCATTACTTACTGTACTAACATGTCACTAAACATCACAACAAAAATCTTTAGCTACAACCTCTAGAAATAATTTTATAATTCAATGCACGTTTATACTATACGTTACACAAATACAGAGCACAACATATGCAGAATGAAATACAATAAGGTACCTATATATTTAATATCTATGTAGCAATATTCAATAATAAAAACAGCTGATTTTGATCTTCGCTTCTGACATGCGTTAATTAAATTTGAATTTCCGGAAAGAGTGAATGCACTTTTGACTTTCATACAATAACAAAAACGTGCGATTTTTAATGTGGGCAACGTAGTTGGGCATTAAAGAACTAAAAAGGTCTAGCGTCAAGAATCCAAGACGAAAGGAGGCGTGGAGTGAAATCAAATCCACAATTCTAGCGAACATAATCATACAACAAAAAATACTAAATTCAAAAACTTCCTCCATTTCCTGCTACAAAAAACAACGATTCTTGCCTAATAAGGGGTATGCCACATATTATGTAATCAGTTTAGGTCGGTCGTCCCTTAGGGACATGATGACATTCAATGTTAAAGATAGCCGTTCACGTAATGCTAAAAATATGACAAAGGGGGTCGGTCGGTCCTAAATCTAGCCTTTTTTGTATTACATAATATGTGGCATGCCCCTAATCACCCTGCTTAATAAATCATGTTGCAGTGAAGTAAATTCAATATCAGTCAGAATGTCAATAATATCCCCGAAAAAATTCATTTACAGCATAAATTATTTTCTCAAAAATTAAAAATCTCGATAATAAATTTCAATTTCATTTGTACCCTTCTTGTTAACATCAAAACCAAAATCAAGATCTATCTAACAATACACGCCCATATCAGTACTGCATAAGAAAAAAGAGGAGTTCTATAGAGATATATTTTACGACTGAATGAAATGAAAAGGAAAGGATCGAGTATCAGTATAGGACATTTTATTATTACTATTACATACTAACAAATTGTATTATATTAACGCATTTCATTTTTACATCCTGCACCTATGTAGGTGCCATACTAATCATGATTCTGATTATTACTCTGATACGCGTGAATTTTGTTTGTGTGTGTGTGTGAAAAAAACAAAATAAAGTTCCACGATCGACAACGAACTGAACGAACGAACGCCGCCAAGATTTTGACTCCTCCAAAAAACGAAAGCCAAATCCATAATATAAAAAGCCTACACTAAACATCATAATAATAAATAATATCAAGTCAGGAGACAGGAGCATAGCATAGAATTTCATCGTATCGTAAATCGTAAGCAAAATGAGTACCGTACATAAATTATAAATTAAAGAAAATGGGAGAGAGAAAGACCCTTGCTCATAGACTGATGAGAATGTAGTAGACACACTAGACACAAACAAATAATTCTCTGACAGAGATAATATCCACAAACAGAGATGGACAAGCATATCACATAGAGAAGATAGAGTCTGACTCGCTCAGAATAAGAATGTAATAGTGTACAGATTGACGAGGAGAGCATGCGAATAAAAAACGAACAAAACATAAAATTGAAAGCGAAAGGGATGTTCGTTCATTCAGTTCATTGTCAGCCTCCTCAGCAAGATAAGAGCGGCAGGCAGACGGCCGAGTTGTACTTTTTATTTTTTATTAGTCGCCATTCCAACAGTTTGAATTTCGAATTCGCCAATTTTCCAATCTTTCCCTGTTTACACTGTGCAGTTGTTGTTGTTTGGTCGCTCAGAAATGAAATTTAGCACGGCTCACACACGTCACCGTTGTTGTTGTTTTTGTTTGATTCAAATTCCTCTATCTTATAATAACTTTCTGAAAGTTCCGGTTGGACTCGTAATTTTATCTCCTTTTTAATCGTGTGTCACAATAATACGTGGGTAACAGTAATAAAAACAACAGATTGGTAAAATGAAAAAAAAAATTGAAATCTTAATTTATCCATTACACAAACATTTTTTATAGCTTAGTCGAGTCTCATGACTTCCCTATTCCTTATACAAGAAAGATTGCAGTACCGAACAAAATTAAAACTAAACTAGGCCATGCCCTTTTGACATTTCCTTTTTCATGACAATATTCGTTAAACAAAAAATGTTTGTTTTAAAAACTTATCCTTAGACAACATGACTTAACTTTCTTAAATACTGTACGTAAATCTGTAAACAAATAATTAATTGCTTTTTTTTTGTACATTTTATTATTTAGGAAATAGTTCCTTACCACGATAGTCACGAAAGCATTTGCCCCATCGATACTGATCATAACGTGTGATGAATGAGTCACGAAAGTAGATGAAAACCCATGAGACCCCCACCGCCGTGTAGATTCCGATTAAAGCTTGTGAAATCACGAGACCTATCCCAATGCCCTGTAATTAATCAGTTTTTTTAGCATTATTAAATTATAATCATATTTTAAAAACATATATGGTTTCATCATCATTAGTAAGTATTTGCAAACAAAATTATATGCAAATTAATGCAATAATTTATACGCCACTCAAAATTTCAACTACCGAATTCAAAAATATCTCAATCACAGGTTGTTTGTTGGTATTGGCTAAAACCAAGTTAATGCATAAAACTTGCATACAAAGTTCACATATTACGTTAGCACCAGTCACGGCAGGACGAAGGAATTGCTTTTAGGCAGCAATTTGTTTCCATACAACAACCCCCATTTTGATTTTATTGATGGTTTTCTTTGGTAAAGCAAAATTTTGTATTTACATGTTTTTAGAAAAGTTTATAATGTTCTTTTTACTTGATTCAGAAAAGTGCAAAATGTGCTATTTACATGTTTTGAGAAAAGTTGAAAATGTTTCATTTGCATTTTTTTGAAATGTATAAAAAAAATTATTTGTAGGTCTTTGAAAAGTCAAAATATTTATTTTTTTTACATATTTTTCAAAAATGTAAAATGTTCCACTTAAATCTTTTTTTTAAATTCAAGCACCGGGGGCTGCCTGCGCTGGCCGCCAAATCCGGCCCTAGCACCAGTACCAGCAGAGTGAGGGATGACGTCAAAATCTCAACTTCACTGCTGACGTAATAATGAGAATCTCCAATGGAGACGGAAAGAGTGGACAGGTGTTCAAAATTTAGGCCATTTTTTTATAGGCTAACGTAATATGTGAACAACCCCTAAAAATTATTGGTATTACTGCAATTTTAAATATCAAATAAATTTACCTGGAAAATCGGTGAAATTCTCCACATGTCAATAATCCCAGATGACAAATACTGTCCAATACTCATGTGGAAGGTGAAGAGTGGAATGCCAAAGACGAGGGAGAGGAATAAAAATTGGAGAATGAAATTAGCACCGTACTCGACGGAGAGGAGGGAAAACCGGCAAATATTATTCAGTCCAAGGGTGCAGCCAATAAGGGCCAAGACAGAGCTGAGTCTATGTGGCCATTTCCCTGCGGGCATTCTGAGCCCGGGTCCTAAAAGAGGAGACGTTCGCCCCGTTCCTGTACCGGTTGTAGTTCGGGCTGTTGTTGCTGTTGGTGTGGTGGTTGAAGTTCCTCCTGTTGTACCGGTACCGGCAGTTCCAGCGGCAGCAGCTCCAGAGTTTACATCAGTGCCATTGTTGTTATTGTTGTTGTTATTTGTTGTACTTTCCGAGTCTGAACTCGTGGCAGATCCATTTCCACTACTACTAACAGCACTGGAGGAACTCTCAGCAGAAATTGTACTGCTCCCCCCTGAGACAGTAGAACTTGTTGTAGATCCAGACCCCGTGGATCCAGAATTTGAGCTGCAAATCAAATAAAATTAGAATTTTGAATTAGCATATTAGTTGTATTTAATTTGTTTATTTCTATTTATGTCGGGGACCAATGCATAAAAATTATTACACTTCAACCAAGAACTTAATTTCAAGTCAAAAAGGGCTATCTGCTATGTAAACACAAACACTTTTCGAATAATATTTGATATTAGAGCGGGAACTACCAGATAAATGTTGATTTGTTTTGATACGTGCAAATTGTTTTTTTTTAAATGTTTTCAAGCAGGGAAATAAGTTCAAATCAGTTACAGTTATTTTTGAAGCTGCCAAATTTTTTTTGTTTCAACAAAAGTTACAAATTTTGTAATTTTACAAGTGCAATTTCAAAAAGTGCAAAATGTCCAAATTACAAGTTTTCAAAAATGGAAAATGTCCTAATTACTCGTTTTCAAAAGGTTTAAAATGTCCTAAGCACAAGATTTCAAAAAGCTGCAAAATGTCCTAATTACAAGTTTTCAAAATGTGTTGAATGTCCTAATTACAACATTTCAAAATGTGCAAAATGAGAATTGCAATTAAAGTTTTGAAAACGTACATAAATTATGCAAAATTACAGTTTATTAAACAGTACATCGTTACTAAAAAATTTTCGAAATTTCCAAAAACTCTAATTTGCATATTTTGAAAACGTTCCACATGTTCTAATAATTACATCTTTTAACAACATTCCAGTTACTTTTACACAATTTCAAATGCAATACACCCCCAAAGGTAAACATTATCATTCCATACAGTTTTATCTCCAAGCTCTAACAAAAAGCTTTTAACTCCTAATTGAATTTTAAATATAGACAAATCACTATTGACTATAAATATACGAAATTATACACTTATCTACCACAAAGGGAAATGACGGAGAAGAAGTTGAGCTGTAGGTGATCTGTCTGCGCTGTCAATCCTACTCCTATTACTATTATCATAGATAATACGCCTCCGGTGCGTTCCATCAATCTCAATCCCAGCCACAACCCCAACCTGCCTCCTGCTGATGATACCACTTGCACTACTACTACAGGCGCCCGTGCCGGTCCCGGTCCCGGTCCCGGTGGTCCCGTTGCCGTAACCGTAACCGTTTAAACTCACATTTACACTCACATTGACACTACTAACATTATTATCATGACTGTCATTCAAATTGAGACTCAGCCTTTGTCCAACAAAATTAAAATTTCGCCTACTATTTTTCGTATTACTATAACTGGAGGCGGCCGAGCCGCCCCTGTCCCTGTCAACGCTGAGGTCAAATCCATAAGCATAATAATTCCCGACTGTTCGTATTTGTATTGTTGCGTCGTCGTCGTCGTCAACAGCACGACGTTGCATCCTCCGTACATTTTTGCATAGACAGAAATCAGATGCCCCAAAAAATCTGAATTTTCTCAGCAGAAGCTGGCTAGCTGATTAAATAACTTAAATTTTTTTTAAATATCATCTGTTTTTTCAGTATTTGATAATTATTTCACACAACTTTAAATTTAATGTTAACCCCCACTGATTCACTCCCAGATTTTTATTTTAATCAGAATTCAAAAATTAATTCAAAAATTAATTCTGCCTCGGCATAGTCAACTGTCAGTGACCACACTGACGATTGAAATCCTAAACTGACTGTAAATGTTTCATAACATTTAAAACAACCGTCATTTGTGCGTCTAAATATTCCAAAAATTCTTCCACCACCACAATCACTGCGAGAGCTAGAAATGTTCGCATTTTGAATATTTTCTAGAATTATTTAATCACTCCCAAAAACAATATCTAATTAATTATCCCGGCAAATCTTTCAAATATTTAAATTTGAATTTTGAGACGCATAGTTGCAATACTATAAAACTCTTAGTTTTATGCTTTATTAAATTCAGATTTAAAAAAACTAAAACTGGATGCAGCACAATAACCACTTTTACTTTCAATGGTGGAAAACATTTTTTTTTTAAACAATCAAATTGCCAACTATTTTTATTATTCAACAATAATTTCAAGAAGCACTCTCACCACACTACACTCCACCTTCACTTTTAACTGAATGGAATTTCAAATAAAATATAGCAAAATTCTAGCAGCAAAATTCCGCTACGTGTTACACATGGCAAACTAACAAAAAAAATAACGTTACTACAGTGTATAGCAAAATTTGCAGAATGTACACAGAGGTACACGCTTAGTACTTTGAGCAGTCCTATACTCTCGATTGGCAAATGATAATTGCGTAGCTCAAAATTTTAATGTGGAATTATACGCTGTATATTACGAATTACCTCCCTAATACTGCACCCTTCCCATTTACCATATAGTTTCATGGACATACATACAGAAAAAAAGGAAAAACATATATAATAATAATCTAAGGTAATCACATATACAAATCTTTCAAGAAAATTTTATGTGAGAGTCTTACCCATATATATAGCGTATCAAAAAGGATTGGTAACTATAGTAAAGGTAGATTGGTATGAGTCAAATAGATAGGCACGTCCGTCGTCCGATGTTACTTACACATGTGGACGTCAGTATGTACCTCAGTATCAGTACAAGAAACAAATGGAGATAATACATATGTATCTGCATGTGCCCATAGGGGAGGGACAGGGATTGAGTGAAACTTGTGCAAAATTGTAAACAGATAAGTAAAATCTGACATAGTGGCCTAATGCCTAATGTCTAATGTAGGCACCTACCTACCTACCTACCTACCTACCTATGGTAAGTGCAAGAAAAAAAACCTCTCTCGTTTTCGATTTTTTCTGTATATTCGTCTGTATATTCGTGTGGATTCTCTATAAGGTTCCATTAACTTCATATAACCATACCCATCCTCTGCTATATTATTAAACTATATGTTATAGTACATATGCGGTATGTGCATTAGATACAGGACAGTCTGCACTTAATGCGCATTACCTCTTTCTTATGATTGTTAGCCTTGGTCATATACACTATATATCTACTTGTTAACTTTAATGATCTCATTTTGGCATCAGAGCTATATGCTTATGTAGGCTTGAAAATAACTTAATTAAATTATGACTGCATACTGCATAGGTACAATACATATCGTGAGTGAAGAATCAAAATGGCCTATATCCAGCTTAAGCCATAGAATCAAAATGAGTTATGTGTGAAAAAAAACACTAAATGAAATTGTTGCCTAAAATTTTAATTACGAGTTTTTAAAAAGTCTAAATTTTTCTATATACAAGTCTTTTGAAAAGTCCAAAATGTTCTATTTGCATGTTTTGAAAAGCCTAAAATTTTCCATCTACACGTTTTTTAAAAGTCTAAAATTTTCCATCTTCACGTTTTTGAAAATTCCAAAATGTTCCATCTACACGTTTTTTAAAAGTCTAAAATGTTCCATCAACACGTTTTTTAAAAGTCTAAAATGTTCCATCAACACGTTTTTGAAAAGTCTAAAATATTTGTTTATTCGCATGCTTTCAGGATCATGATATTTTAACTTTATATATAACTTTTTTTGTAAATGGTGCATTTTAATTCTCCACATGATTTAACATGCAGCAATACGGACTCAAATATCTCTATTTGCATTTACGTGCATTATACAATAAAATACATGCTTTCCTTTCCACCTACTCGTTATGTTAATCAACGTACGTATCAGCTTCATAAAACATCATAAAAGTGGAAACACATGGCACACGGGTATAACACATGGTACTACATACCAGATGGGTAATGCGTATATACCGTAGGTACATAAATGCGGGGCACATAATGGATAATACGGTAGTACTCCTTGCCCTTATAAGCTATATAGAAACATAGTTATTTCACACGACATAAGTATAGAGCAAAGAACTATGTAACTATGTATTATTGTGAAAAAATACAAACAAGAAGACAGCAATAAGCGACAAGGGCGCAAGGAAATTCTCAACAGGAAAAATAGGGGGAATTCAGCTCGCATTTCAAAGGCATAGCGGCAAGTGTCAGAAGCCAGGGACAGAAAACCAAAACCAGCTGATGATTCCCTTTGTCTTTCTTTTAAACGTATGACTTTGGCTTCCATGACATACTAATATTATCATGGCAGGCAATTGTAATCGTAATTCCTAATCGTATTTAATGCATGTGCGTGTGTTACAGTTGCAATATTATATAAATTGTAATAATTGTTTTTAGTAAAGTTGCAAGTCTGCTACTGTACTCTGCAGTACTGCATTTCTATATCCATGAATCGTGTGACTGTGAAACGCTTAGCATTCGTTTTAAATGAGGAAAACTTGAACGAATTAAAAAAAATATTTATATTGTTTGTTCAACTTGTAATTGCTTTAAATTATTTAATTAAAGATCAATTAATTATTACGTATATTACCATTAACATTTTACATAAGATTTTTCATGCAATTCATGGCCATTTAGTCTTAGTCAGAGTCAGTGAGTCACGTTTGCCACCGATGCCGATGCCAATGCCAATCAAATCAATTTGCAATAATACCAATATGTAACTATCATTCCACACACATTATTAAGCTAAGGGAACGTCCATAAATGATGTCACGGGTAGGGCTTATAATTCGTGGATTTTTACAAACACCATAGGCCATAGAAGAAATAAATAACTGTGGACTGCCAAGTTAAATTCTTTCGCTCTGAAATTTACAATACAGTAAAATATTCCCACACAAAACATAGAAAGAATTTTAAGATTATCACCATAAATCTGACAAATAGAAAAACGCACGTGTTAAAAAAACATGTAAAATCCTACTAATAAAAATAAAATCCTCCCTCTGAAAAAATGCATTCATAATCTAAACATAAGTAGTGACAGCGATGACCAGATCGAGATCGACATCGACGCGACGACATCATCATCACCATCATTATTTCACGCAAAGAAAGAAAAAAAAAAGGTCTTGGTGCAAAATAAATAATACTGGTCAAGGCTGTCAAGGACTGTAGAGCAAAGTACAAAGTACAGTAATAATATAATATGTAGAACAAGAACGCAGAGAGAGAAGAAAGAGCGAGCATAAACAGAGACGGAGATGCCATTCACTCGTGAGTGAGTGAATTTAAATACTGTGCAGATATTTATTAGTAGTGTGTCGGTCGTCGGTCGTTGGTCGTAGGTCTGGTAAACGTCCATAATTACATAGGCACATACATACATACTCATGAATTTTCAGATTATAAATTGGCGACAAGGCACATACAATGGAAGACAATAAAAAGAAAAGCTCTTTTGTATCTGACTGAATGGAAAGACAAAATCCCAAAAAACCGGTTCCTTTTTCCTTTTTTTCTCTCTCTTCTTCTTACGTTTCTGCTAATTACTGTGTAGAGTGTAGAGAACGTCAGGATCTCATTGTCATGTAAGAAGATTACCATACCATTCTCCCTGCCTTAAGCATCACCACCATCTAATATACCATTAAAGATTGAACATCCAACAATGTGATATCGTTGATAACTCAAAATTCTACGTATCAGCAACGGCATTTCTATTCGTATCGGCGATCAATATCAAGAAAAAAGGTGCATATTAGGAATTGTTCATAAATGATGTCATAGGAGAGTAAGGAGAGACAGGATTTTTTTCTCACAAAGCCACCTATACCAATACAGGATGAAAACTTTTTTAACATGGCCTCAGACGGAAATGTTTTTTGGACCCACCCACCACCCACATCCAGACGATGACATCATTTATGGATGATCCCTAACAGTGCAGTTTGCACTACCTGTGGCCTGCGATTCAAACTAGCGTATCTGCTTAAAAGCCATGGGAGATATAAGTCATTTTGCTTCTCAAGTTGGCACGATCTGCATTCTGCATTACATATATTGTATACGTACAGTAAGTCAGCTAGCAATTTACCGTATATACTCGAATACTACGCGTGTGTCTGTTAGCTAATAGCCAATAATGTTTCACTTGCATGTTTTTGAAAAGTGCAAATTGTTCTATTTACATGTTTTTGAAAACTGCAAAATGTTCTATTTACATGTTTTTGAAAATTGTAAAATGTTCTATTTACATGTTTTTTAAAAGTGCAAAATGTTCTATTTACATGTTTTTTAAAAGTGCAAAATGTTCTCTTTACATGTTTTTTAAAAGTTTGAAATGTTTTATTTTTCTTGTTTTTTGAGAAGTGCAAAATGTTCTATTCACATGTTTTTTGAAAAGTGCAAAATGTTCTGTTTACATGTTTTTTTAAAATTGCAAAATGTTATATTTACATGTTTTTGAAAAGTGCAAAATGTTCTGTTTACATGTTTTTTGAAAAGTGAAAAATGTTATATTCACATGTTTTTTGGAAAGTGCAAAATGTTCTGTTTACATGTTTTTGAAAAGTGCAAAAATGTTTTGTTGCAATCTTTGAACACGTCGTAAGATGGCGTGTAATGGCCGAAGTTATTTTCTACAGCGCGTGTCTCTCTTTTAGCGCGGGAGATACTAAACTTCCGAGTTTGCCTCAAACGCGAGAGATTATTTGAAGATATACGGTACTTACTTTGGTAGTGTATGTATGTTTTTGTATTTCGCAATTTCCAAGCAAGCACTATCCACCAACCAAGTGTTAAGGTTATAGGCCATTGGCGATTCGCAAAATTATTTTGCAATAGAAACTACCGCTACACACAGGTACAAGAGGGGCCGTAATGTAAGTAATAAGTAATAGTCATCGTTATCGTTGGAAAATTGGAATTGGAAGTACAGTTAGTTTGTATTCATTCCTACGTTCACCTGGTTTGACTTTATACACTGACTGACTGTGTGTGCATTGCTTTCTATATTATACTTTGGCATTTGGCATTAACCCCTATACGACGCTTGTTATATGTGAAGAAATCAACACATTTTATTTTACTCGCATAAATTATAATTGCGGTAAACTCAGACTGTATGATTTGCATGTATTTTATTATACACATTTGTACTGCTTACTTTTATACATAAAAGTTTTGGCTATGTCACAGTATATTACTGTATATCTAATTTTGTTATATGGTGTGCTGGTGTGTTCTATGACATGTGGGACTGTGTTTAAAAATTCTAACCAAATACATAGTACATTATATCCGTTTACCAGTTTATATATGCCGCATATATCCAACCAAAAGTCTCATGAACAGTGTATCACCACTCGTGTCGTACGCTCACGTGGTACACTTAATTATTGTAAGTTACGCATGTAAATATATAAATATTGAATTGACACAGTCAACAGTAGTGCCTAGTGCAAATTACTTTTAAGAGTGATTTTTGTAAACACAGGTTGAGTGAAAGGTGTAATTTCTCTACGAGTGCACAAATTATCTTTTAATTATTAACCGATTTAAATTTTTATAAATGTAAGCAGAACATTTGACAGGTTTTTTAAATTATGCGCGTGAATTTATGTATCTCACTTTTTTAAACCTTATCAAAATTTGCACGAGTTTTTTTCATGAGTTGTTTTGGTTTAAAAAATTTATAAACCTTAAAATCTCAATTTTAATTATTGTCAAATTTTACTTTGTTTATCGTAGAAAGAAAGTGTATCGGATTTCACAAGCCAATATACACAATAGAAATAATTATTACTAATAAAATCCCATTTACAAAACAAAAACAAGCACTAAATGATTCAAATTAGATGCAATCGTCGTAAAAAAAACTAAAATAGTGGGGGTGTAAAAACATTCTAAACAATTGGTTCTCGTTTTTCTTTTTGGTTTTTAGTACCACTATAAAAAGACAAAATAAAAACCTCAATAATTTGCTAGAATTGTGTATTACACAATCCGTGCCAAACTTATAGACCAGAAACCAAGAGGCAAGTCACATAATTTACTCAGATATCAACTGCATATTTTTAAGTGAGCTGAGACAAGCCTTAAGAAGCATATTTTACGTACAAGCACTTAAACAATGCGCATAATACATAATCAAATGTACCTACTCAAGTAAAATTGTATTTGTAATCAAGTCAGTGCTCTGAAACTCTGAAACGAAAGAAAGAGTTGTAAATAATCGTGTTAACTAATTTAACAGGAAAAAACTAAAATGCTAAATTGTTAATCGTAGTCGTCGACGAACCTGCAGTCTGCAGAAGCATAGAGACGCACACGCAGTTAGTAGGTACGCACTCAAAATTAAATCTGTGTCACACAAAACAAAACGGTGAGTGAGTGATATAGGCGGATATATACACCTTTTGGGCTGCATATATATGTTATGCAGATATAGTAAAAACAAACCTCGACAATATTAATTATGTAATTTGCATAGGAATACAAACTCACTACGCATTTAAGCAAGCCAGATTTCCACGTGTAAGTGTAACTGCTTTACCTTTCAAATTTCAAACTTTATTGACATCCTTTAAATACAAATTCAAACTCTAAAGTTTTAAATGATTGAAATACGCAGGATTGGCAGGATACTGTACACACAACATATGTATAAAAATAATGCACATTAGATTTAATAGTAACATACTATAATTTTGGAAATTAAAAAAAAATAGTTTAACGTCAATCATTAAAAATTGGAAGTACAAACACGCTCATAAGGACAGATAATTTGAAATCCGAACTGCTGCATTAGAAACAAATTCTCTTACAATGAATGAAGCTCAAATGAAGGAAAGATTATTAACATTTTGAAAAGCACAAATCCTGTCAATTGATACTTTTTTTTTAAATTTCGCCTTATATTTTTTGAACACGTAAATGTGTTCATAATCTGTATATCAGTTCCATTAAAATTGCCAATCTTAGCTTTAAAACATGAACCCCATCCATTCAAATTTTTAATGATTTAATTTCTTTGACTGGCTTCATATTTTTTTGAGGAGTCACACTTGAGCACAACACCAACAAGAACAATGGAAAATTAAAATTAAAATGCCAAAAACAAAAACATGATGTAATTTCCCAGTTTGAAAACAATACGAGTGCAACTCACTTAAACCACGCTAATAAATCTGCCCCTATGCCTCTCCTATGTCCACATTTTGATTTTGTACACATCATAATACCTAATTACAGAATTACAGTCAATTTTGAAGAGGAAAGAAGGCGCAAGCAAAGCGTGAAAAGCACCACGAGCAATAACATTAAAAAATGTCTGCCTACATCATAATATACATACGTAGAGCATTCCCCAGCCCCAGCCCAGCGCCAGTATTACAAGCAACACATTACTTAAATTAAACGAGGTAAATGCCGAAAAGATTTAAATTTAAGATGGTCTCGTCTCACGGTTCAATCCAAAGGTCGACTTCGACTAATAACGTTGAACATCATGCAAAAAATAAAACAAGTACAAAATCATACAAAATCATACATAATTAAGTATGTACTCTCAAGACAAACATAGACACAGACAGGACAGACGCGTAGAGTGTAGGAGAAAAACGAGCCCAATTATATATACGAGATTACGAATTACGATTACGATTATAGCCCGATATGGACAAGAGTATCGCGTCCACTTCATACTTGGTCTGTTGAATTTGATTTTTAATTTAATTAAAATGGCCATGAAAATAATGCATAATATACGTAGGTAATAATATGACGCCAAACTATAGCATCAAGACCAAATCAAGTCAAAATCAAAACACATAAATCCGGGCCGGGAAAAAGTTTTACATTTTAATTAATAAATTACCAGCGTTTTTACAACATAAACAACATGAATATCCGTACCAGTCTGGCAGTCTGCTGGTTCTGGTTCTCAGTTCTGGGTTAAAATGATTTTAAAAAATCATGAAAAAAATTCCTTAGTTTATCTTTTTAATTAATTCCATAACAAGGGAAACAGACATAATAAAAACAATGCATAGTTTAAAAACTACCCACATTATTATAAAGCTACACAGCATTATTCAGCGTATAATATACCGTATCATTTTACAATATATATAACGATTACCATTACGATTAACGATACGACCTTTAATGATACATAACTACAGCGATGGGCGATAACCAAACGAAATGAACGATGAACGATGGGTAAGGGCTAGTAAAGGAGAACGACAAACGGTTTTTATTTTACGGCGGTGACTGGTACTGGTACTGGTACTGGTATAGAGTGTATAGACCGCCTTTATAATTTGTATAGGATTCTTATTGTTTTTATTAAGCGTATATAGAAGACTGGAATTTAAATTTGTGAATATTCTCAAGGTAATTCTCACGACGATGGCTGACGGAATCGTATCGTATGTAAGAAGACTGACTTGGATTACTGTCGTGGTTTAATACGGACATTGGGACAGGGACTGGGAAGGTGGACCTCTTTGTCTAATAGATACAATGTTACAATGTCTACATAAAATTAAAATTACATCATTATTATCATTGTCCCTATCCTATAGGACGAGGACGACGTGGACATATCCGTAATCCGTAATCCGAATGCCGCAAAAAAACACACAGTATATGTAGGTACCTTGTATACTTATGGCACTCCTGCCTTTCTCATGTAAACTACAGAGCGTCAACTAATTGACCATTGTGAGTGAGTTAATACATTACATACGTAATAATATGTATGTAGGCTTTTCTATAACGTGTAATTACTATTTATTTTACTACCGTGTGAAAATATCCATGTCCATGTAGTACATACCCAACATTCCAGATTTTACAAAATAACACGTACTATTAAACTAGTTTTTGTTTTAGATTTATAAGCTTCACCTTTACCGAAACTGATACCCCTTTGCACTAACTCCAGTCCGATATTTAATTAATTCTTGCTCAATAAATATTGAAAGTTTAGGAAATTTTATTTCGAAATATTTGAGTAAAACTTTTATCAACAGAAAAAGTATAATTTGCTAATTTTACTGATAAAATTTTTTTTACAGCTTTTACCCACTGTTAAGTACAGATATCAGTATGAATAAAATCGCTACTAAACTAAAGAAGCAAAATGGCCCATCTCCAATTTTCATTAATGGCAAAAATGTACATCCTAATTTTGTAATGTATTTTTAACTACTGCTACTGCATATTAAAATACTAAAATTAATATTACTAAATTACTACCCTATCAATAATTTTTTAATACTAATTAAATCCTTTACTATATAGGCAATCATTTTCATTACCAAAATGAAATGTCAACAACTAATTTAAAGCCAATGTGTCATTTTACCTATTTATATGCGATATCACAGGAGATAGTTATTTCAAAAAAATTGTTTAATATTTGCAAGTCCCACACCAACACCAACACCAACCATGTCATACAGTACGAACGCCAGTAGTGTGGATAAAGTGATAACAAAACTGAATATTACGAGTCAGTATTTGGACGGTGGTGACGGTAAAGTATGACAAGGTAAGACCTCTAAAAAAACGAGGTGTTAAAATCTTACGACTTTATCTGTCCATAGAACTTACAGGGCTTTTTGAAAATACATAATGAAAATAATAATGACGCTCGTAATGCAATATGAACATAAAAAGATAAGACGATAGTGTAATAGACGCAGGATATGAATTATGAATAAAGATTCTGCTCGACTCGGACTCGGTGGAGGATGTGCTTTTATATTGAACTTTGAATACTTAATACTGAATATTCAAAATTTAATAATTCTGAATGAGAAGATGAGAACAGATGGGGGTGTGTTGTTTTGGTGTTATGTTATATTACTTTGTGTATGGCTCTATAACTATTCGTCTTAAATTCACACCCAATCCCACAACACAATTTAAGATTATAAATTTTACAGATTGCAGAGATATAACTCATATGCTAACTATATAAGTATTACAAATGTGTACACACCTTTATACTTTGTTTTGTGCCTGGATTTGCACTCCCATATTTGAATGTTAAACACGTTGTTATTAGAAGGCCTGTTCGTAATGCAATGAACGCAAAACTTTTGTGTAATAATTTCTGTAATTTTCTAAGACTCTGAGTTTTGACTTTGCAACTAGCTACATAAAAATCCGGAATCATTGAAATTATATAGCACGAGTTTTTCTCCAAGTTACATTTATTTATGCAAATTTAATATTGTTATCAAGAATTATTTAAATACATTAATTAATTACTATCATTGCATAACTACTGCGTTGAACTCCCATGGCATGAAGCCCCATTTCTACAACGAGGACGACAACGCTCCACTGTTGATGTGTCCACATTCTTTTTTATCATGTAGCCTGGTCGTTCTCGTTCCCGTTCTCGTTATCCTTATCTTTATATAATGGTTGGTAAAGAAACCGATTAAAAAACCGGCAAAAAAAGATACTGCATATAGGAACATACCACATGTTGACAGTGAAGAATTGAAATGTTCTATAGCGATTTTTGTTAACTAAAAACAAAATGAACTATATGCACAAGAAAATTAAAATATCATGATAAAAATGAAAGACAGAGAACATTTTCCACTTGCAATATGTAAACTTTAGCTTTTGGCTATTTCGGAAAACATGTTGATAGAACATTTTGCACTTTTAGAAACCATGTAATTAGAATATTTTGCGCTTTTAAAAACTATGTAATTAGAACATTTTGCGCTATTAAAAACCATGTAATTAGAACATTTGGCACTTTTACAAACCATGTAATCAAAACATTTTGCGATTTTAAAAACCATGTAAATAGAACACTTTTGTACTTTTCAAAAACATGTAAACCAAACATTTTGCACTTTCAAAAATCATGTAAACAAAACATTTTGCACTTTTAAAAACCATGTAATTAGAATATTTTGCTCCTTTAAAAACCATGTAAATAGAACACTTTGTAATTTTCAAAAACATGTAAACAGAATATTTTGAACTTTTAAAAACCATGTAGGTAATTAGAATATTTTGCGCCTTTAAAAACCATGTAAATTAGAATATTTTGAGCTTTTAAAATCTGTTTAATTAGAACATTTTGTGCTTTTCAAAAACTCGTATTTATTTCTCCCAGTATTTTATGAACTCATTAAATTTTAGCTTAAATTGGATAAAGGTC
>JAQFZE010001097.1:0-19873 GCA_034695245.1 Dicyrtomina saundersi | reverse complement strand
TATATGACGTAAGATTTTTGAATTTTGAATGAAGCTTGCAATTAGTAATAATTTTCCACCCCTTTAAATTCAAATAGTACTATATGATATATAAACGTAACGTTTGCATTACGGTTATGCAAACTGTATTTAATACATTTTGATTTTTACACAGAACAATAAAACTGCCCATTACATAAGTTCCTGACTAATTTATATGGCATAAATTACAATCGCACCATAACACAACAAATACCACATGAAATAACAGCGTAATACATACCATTTCTATATATAGCTATACTTGTAACTAAGAATAAATATATAGAAAATATAAACACAAAATATATGTCAGGGTTACGTTTTATTGCCTTGATTGTCAACGTAAATTCTTTCTGCGCTTGATATCATTCAGATTCGCTGTGCAAATTTCATTCTAATATAAAGGCAATAACAATGGGAAAAGAATATAGTTAAAAATGTGCACTGTAGAAAGTAAAAGCTGGTCCTGGTCCTGGTATCCACATGCACTGGGACTGGACTGGATGACCATATATTTACATATTTTCTGGACGAAGCCAATTTAATAATGATGTGTGAATAAAAAGGTATAGACGTGGACTGTGGACTTCGACTGGAGCCATACTGTCTGAAGAGCTGCAACTGGTTTCTTGTTTGATGAGACTCCGCTGCTGGGTCCTCCTCACCTTGATCTTGATTTAGTTTAATAAATTATAAGGTGGTCGTGGTTCGTCTTCGTCTTCGTATTTGGTCGAGTTGTTAGGTAAAGTAAAAAAAACCAGTGTGTGATTACAACATTACCAATCCCAGTCCCAGTCCCAGTAGTCCGAGCACCAGCAGATGCAAGAAAGAAAAAAAACTAGAAACCACATTAATATTCATATTAAAAAGACTTGGAAAAAAAAATTATGGATGGAAAACTACCAAACTACTCAATACTCAATTACAACAAGTTAGTGTGTTATAAGCTTCGTAATATATAATTGCCCAAAGTTCCCAAATGCGGGCTACCAGGGTCCCAGGCCAGAGCCAGACTTATGCAAGTCTTGTTTCTGGATTTAATTTTTTTCTGACACCAATATTACTATGTACATATAATGTAGGTGAGGTGGATGGTGGTGGTGGTGGTGGAGGAATTCATATTCAGGTCAGGTAGTGCAGTAAATAATCATAATAATAAATAATAATACGAATATAATTGGATACAGGTATATATCAGACAAAGCATTCGCTATATAGATATAATACGAAAGTAAAAGTTAAGAAAGAATTAAATAGTCAAAAAACGGCAGGTGTGTGTGTATCAATTATCATTATCAATGTCAATCAGCTGTGTTGGCTACACTAAATAATGTTAGAGGTATATTTCTACATGCGTGTCCAGTTCCAGTTCCAGATAACGCCAATATCAGTCCAGGGTCAAAAGGCAACAGATATAGATCATTTATAGCTATAAAAATTAAATGTGTCCAGTCCAGTAGTTTTTTTTATTCATCCCACTCCATGCTGTATTGTCTGGCTCGAAATCGAAATCGAAATTCATCTTGGACGGTGCAAATTCGTATATCTGTTAAATTTTTCAAAAATAAAAAAGACACTGTTAAACAAGAATTAAAGTAGGAACAATCACGTGCATCAATGCATAATAATCACATTAAATGTGTGCCTGTGGGGTAAGTAAAAAATATTTTTGAGACAGGAACATTTTATAATTTTTGTTAAAAATTTAAATTGGATAACAAAATTGTAGATAGTAGATTTTGCACGTCCAAGGACAACATCTAAAAAATAACGTGTATATTATATACGATATATAACTATATTTGCACTATTAATATGGCAGCTGCATGGTGTAAGGTATGGTATGACAAGACTTTTATGGATTATAGACAAGCTGCGGACTGGAACTGAAAAACTGGATGAACTTGACCTACACACACACCAGACTCTTTTTTTTTCCACACAAGAGCCTAAAGTCTACAGATATAATCCACATGTCTACTCTCTCCACAAACACACACCTGTAATTAGCCAAAAAATCATCTCTATCTCTGTATATTTTTTCGCCTTTATACTATATTCATTTATCTACATACATAAGAGTCTCTTTCCCTTTCTCCATTTACAGATTTGACAGTTGCATGTCTATAACTCTGCTGTTTCTCTGTTGCTACCTCAATAATTTCTCCTTCAATAAAAATGCTTCAGTTTCAGTTTCAAGTACATGATGAGCAACAATAAAAAAAATAGACTGAACGTTACAATAATGATTAGCACCAGTGCCAGTGCCAGTGCCAGTACCAGCCTGTTACGTTTTTTATTTCCTATTTTTTTTCCATATGTAAAATAAAAAGTGTTACAAAGTTTTTTTCTTCTCAAAAGATTATAAAATCACCAGTCAAATAATTGAGTGTGAATTCCCCAATTCCCCTCTTATATAGTTAAATATATGTACAATTATTATCATTAATCAATATTTTATCTAAATTACCTATTACATATTATTAGATATAAAATAGTTTAAAATAGCCTCTTCCCAATAATACAAACGACCAGTAGTGTAGAAAATAGCCCGTATAATATAGATAATAAAAAATTAATTATACAAAATTACACCGCTCGATCACTCCATCATCCGCAATTTCCATACATAATAATAGTCAATATCGATATCGATTAAGATTCATAAAATCCCGTGGTCGCGTGCTTCATTATATTATGTTGAATTAAATATACACACAATTAAAACGGAAACGGACGAATATTGATAAAATGTGCGTATGTGTGTAGTTCTTATTAGTATTACATAATATAAGCAAATAATGTAATGAAAAACTTAGTGAGATTTCTCTTTGTTGAGTCTTTGTTGTCTCTGTCGCCTGTCCCGAAGCTCTGCTCGGAATGAGCTCTCATTGTGACGATAGTACTTCCGACAAATCCCATGACGATCCAGAAAATGGTCCGGTCCACTGCAGTCCTGTCGGGATTTGGGGATTTGGACAATGTACTGGGACAGCATGTGAGCATGTGAGCCGGAGCCGGAGGAGGATCCAGCAGATGAAGAGGCTCCCAGAAGTGCTGCATAGCTCAGGGATTTCCCAGCCACTTCCCAATTCTTACAAGAACAAAGGACGATCCATAGTAAAGCAGTCGTTGTATTCCTTAAAAATTTCATCTTAATAATTATGTATTCTGGAGCAGTTCTTTCCGTTTTTTTGCGCTGGGATCTATAACTGTCAGTATAGCTATTTTGGGCTTTGGGTACTTTGGGTATACTGAGAGGAAGTGTCGTCCAGCAGGTGGTTTTGTTTGGTCGGTTTTCTCCTTAAATTCTGACAGCTTGATCGGCCATATACGACTTCCAGCATCCAATTTCAACTGCAAAAAAAGAGAAGAAAAAAATGTCATTATCAGAATTTATAATAATTTAATATTGTCAATAATTATTATTTTATTTAAACACTGAATTAATGTGGTTCAGTTTTTTTAGTGTCTTTTTAAAATTTTGAACACGTACCGAGAAATTACACTTAGCGGAAATTGGAAATTAACAATAGATAACTATTTCCAGTCCGCGTTTTGGCAATAATACAATTTATTACTGCTCCATTAATACTGAATTAGTTTAGACGTATAAGCTGAGACTCTGAGACAGAGGAGCAGTAGTTCGATCTTTTAAAAAAAATTAATTTCGAAATCGAATTCAATTTTCCAGCTAAGTTACTTGTGTTATACGCCTTATGTTTTCTCACTTTTCTCTTGTCTAATAATTGCAGATTGGAAATTGAAAATCGAAAATTGTGACTTTGATTTTGTGAGTGAGTTTATAGGAGACTAGGAGACTCTTGTTGTTGCCTTGTCGGTGTCTAATGTTGGTCTGAATTGGAATATTGGAATCTCATCTTAAGTCAAGTCAATAGAGAGAAAGAAATGATGAACAAATGAGTGAATGTGATGTTCTGTGATGTAATGTGTGATGAACTGATGAGATGGGCACATCGGTATCGGGGCTCATTTATTCATCAAGATTCAAGACAAGTCAAGGGAGGGATTTTTATTCATTTTCTATTATGAATCCGCAGCCACCAGTGCCAATACCAATAGTATAGGTCCCTGCACAGCATAGCAGTCAACTCAACAGAGCCACTTTGACTTTGACTTTACACGACAATACACAAAAGACAACCGACGACGACCAACGCTGACAGACAGACGATTTGCATACAACGCTATATTATGTATAAATATTTAAAGGGAGATAAGATAATGTTATACCAAAACAAAATCTCATCAATCTACCTCCTTTATTGTACATACTATAAATACATGACTATACACAATACATGTTTTCTCTCAGATACTCAGATATAGGGGTAAACTAAACTACTTCAAAAAACATTCATGTTTTGCATAATAGTTATGAAAGAGGTTGGGTTTTGGTAGACTTTCAGTCGTCAAAATAAAATAAAATTCACTACCATACATTATAGGCTATTTGAATTTGAATTGCTAATCTATTCAGTATTGAACGCCTTATATGGTGTGAATGTGACCCCTAATGATAATTAATACATAAAGTATATTTTTTAAATTAGAAAACTTGTTTCATTATTTGCTTTGTATTTCCTTCAATTATAACATAATAACGTTAGTAGCATTTGCAGTTTTGACGTATTGCAAAAGAAATTGGAAACAATACGTACAGTCAACCGTTTAATAGTAATGGGTTTGAACATGTAATCATAGTATTGTATGTCGTATTAAATATGAACCCAGCTTAAAACTTGAGATATAAATCGCTGCGTACTGTAAAAATTTAAAAAAATGTGAAATACAATATGGCAATGGCTCCCTACCGACTCCGACTGCACCGTCATTTTATACAGAAATTTCATATTTAATTTCATATTATTAATTTGTAACGCTAGCTATTTTTTATACTTGGGTTGCTATACGGTCCTGGATAACATTGACGCTTGAATAAAAATTCTAATTAATCGGTGGGAATAATACTTCTATAAATTGCCCCCGCGTTCCATTCATACTATAACGTGTAACATGTTAAACGTTAAACGTTGTAACGATTAAAAGCTTTAAGTCGAAAAAAAGCAACTCAGTACTTTAGCCACCCCCAGGCGATCTGTGGAACTGGAAAGCCATCCCTATAGGAACTACGGTAACATCTTCTGTAATAAAACACAGACGCTCACTTAGAACCTGGAAATAATAAAGAAATAAGCACATTAATTTTTACAATCACAGAATCATTACCGCCTTCATGGCAGCTAAAATAACCATAATCTAATCGTCAGAAAAGTATGGCCTACGTAATGGATTTACGTTATGGATATTTACAATTTACCATCAAGATACCATTTCCATATACTGCCACTTACGTGATTTCTATACTATTATAAGGAATAAACACAAAATTATGGAAAACGAGTTTGAAACAAAATTTGAGCAAGACCAAATTCTTTTTCCACCAAATTCTATAGTTGTTTAACATGACTTAGCAATAAGTAGGAAATCTCTCCAGCCTAGGCATTAAATTAATTAGATTTAGATCAAGTGCTTCCATTTCCGATAATCTCAAAAACGATTGTATACCGTCCGTGAAACGGGCCTCAGTTTGGAACAATTTAAAATTAAAAATTTATATTTTTGAGGGTCTATAGAATTTTGTGGATATAGTATGGCTATACGGGTTCACGTATAAGATTATATAATTATTATAAATAGGTAAGCAGTAAACTTCATCATTTTGGCGTTTTACAAGCATATATGTATAACTTATAAGAGAAACTAATGCTGAGACCATCAAGAAGCAGAAGCTGTAAATGCGACAAAATATATAGAAATAGAAGCCGAAGCCGACCCCAAACTCATAAACGATGAACGAAGAAACAAGAGGACTGTCGTAGCTCGTAGTTAGTAGTAGGGCGACCGTGGTTCCAATATGAAAATGAGATAAGCCCTAAAAGAGCGGATAGCAGATAATGGCAGGAGCAATGGTGAAACAATATCAAAAATATATTATATTTGCGATTTAAACATAAGGAATATACATATTTAAAATAAGAAAGATGAACCTGTCTCCGACTGCAAGAGCAAAACTGTATGAGCTGCCTATAGCCTTGGTCTTATGAACTGCCGCCGATGCCGATAATTGGTATTTGCCATATTACTATGCTGTGGCACTATACTCCCCGAAAATGCCCGAGTCGGAGCAGCTGAGACAGAGAGTGCGGAGTGTGTGGTGTGGTGTGGATCCAGATTTCAGAGTCGGCGAAAATAATATAAGAGAGAGGCTTCTATTGAAATCCGAACCACTCGAATAGATATATCCTTCCCCCTCTGTATAATATATCCTCCTTCACTTTTTCTTGAGTCTTCAGTTTTTGGTTTTTGGCAATCCAATCGAACCCAATACTGAGTGTGAGTGAAACTGCAAGGAAAGGCAAAAAAAGTATAATATAATACCCATATAGAATATACTGTAGTAAGTATTAAGTACTACAAAACGACTACAGATACAGCTCCAATTATATTCACATTGCACTGCTTGCAATTGTCTAAACTTCCTTCGTTCGTGTCTCCAACTTTTTTTTACTTGAACGTACACAATCCACAACAGTTATTAGTAGTGAGTTCGTCTATATAGTTCTAGTTTCTTCTGGTTCTATTTCTAATCTAACGGACCATTACGCTTTTCTTTTTGAACAACTACTACAACTGCGAGAAAAAAAGTAATACTATTATTGTAATTTACTAACTAATTTTAACGACTACACACTACGAGACAACGAGACAGATCCGAGTCCGGATTGACGATTAGTTTAACACAACTATAGCATTTACACGGACGACCACGATATTACGAGTACGACAACCAGTGAAATAATTATTACGAATTACGAAACCTATTAATACAAAGGACTATAAGCCTAATCCTTAAAGTGAAGAGTGAGATTTATACACTTGACAAATATTTGTACGAGTAAGTATATTATTATTGTGTGAGTTCTGCACTTACTTCCATATCTTCTTGGCCAGCAGGTCAACCAGGTCACCAAAAGACACAGGGTCAGGCCAGGTCAGACCACTTTCGTCCTCGTCACAAAAGTGGGATAGACAATGGCGACCAAATCATCCTCATCCTCCTCCTCCTCCTCAAAGTCCACGTCAAGTTCACCCATTGGAGAATTTAGTCGTGGCAAAACGATATTTATTCTTGCTGTTGTGATCGGATGTTTTGCAATTTTATGGCCCAAAATTTTCTATCCCATGCTCACGGCTTCACTTAACCCTGGAGAGGAATCTGAACGTAAGGAAAAAAATATATTCATATTATGCTTGGTAAAAATAAAATTATATGATTTTTGGATTATTTCAAAATTAAACATTATGAATGAATGAATTATATCATACTTTTTAAAATGCTTGTATCAATGTTCGAATTTAGTTCTAAAATACCTGTAGTACATAAGCATAATTATTTATACAACATTCTAAACATTAAAAATAAGGCAAGAAACTATAGCTTTAAAATACGTAGGTACATATAAATTCTAAAATGTTATATGTATAATATGGAATCCATAGTAAATAATACAGACTTTTCTCATTTTACATGAAACTGTCTGACGTGTAGCGTACGCCTACCATAAATTGCTGCCTACTTACACGCGATGACGATTAAAAGTTGAAAGACACGGACATGTGATCCATTAGAATCTTTTTTTAATACAAAAAAAACATGAATTCCTTTTAAAAAACATTACAACTTAAGCTATACCTTAAGCTAACAACATAAGCTTTCCAGATTCAAGAAAAACACATGCATTAATAAAGCATTACTCCAAAGTGAAAAGGAAAGGTGTAAACACTACTTAAATAAACAAATGCCCCTTTTTTTACCAATTCAGTTCAGAATATTGGAACATTTTACAATTTCGTTAAAAGCTCAAACACAGATGTAATGTATATTCTCTAAAATAATTAAATAAACTATATGCATATGCTATAACTATAAAGTTAAAAGTTTTTGGTACGTTCAAAAGTACAAAATAAAAAATAAAATGGAAGTGTAAAATGGTATAATGTTCTTCTGTATTTCTATGTTCTATATGCTATGCTGTAGAACATAACATGCAATTGGATTTGGCACATAACTTGCTAAAATTAGCAAATCGTGTGGCTCCAAGCAGTTTATTTTTGCAGTCTTCTACCCAAATAGTAATATAGACGAACAGTTATGCGAATACCGTGGAAAATGCGGCTAGTCTTTAAATACATATAATTACATAGAACTGAATTCTTACATGTTGTACATACCTGCTATGTACATATACATGTGCCCACGTAGGTATATAAAAGTTCTGCAGTTAATTATAATGTCGAAACGGTCAGGATCAGATGACGACGACGACGACGACGACGACAGACGACAGGGTGATGGGACTGCGATGACTTTTAAGACTCCGATTCAATTTCGCTCTTGATTCGATGCAGAATTCGATTCAATGACTTCATTACTTTTCATGTATTATTATCTATATTTATTTTCTATTTTCATCCCGGTTCACACATCCTCTTCTCAACTTCATGCTCCCAGCCAAAAATTAAATAAAATGAGAATAAATTTTGTAATATTTTCAAATTTGCAATGATGTATTTTACGAAAAAACTATACAAATTTAGCGATTTTACCAGTTCTGAGTAGGATGAAAAAAAGACATCAACAATTTGGAGGAGTACACACGTAAATCATGCATTTTGCAGGTTCTCAAAATAAATATGGGCATTGATAAACCTATGAAAACAATCCTTTTCCTCTACATAAATTAATTACTTGATTTTGGAAACCATCTAATGTCCAGAAAAACTATTTTTTACCAACTTAAATTGCAACGATTAATTATATAATTATACTATAAACGTTAGAATGTTGCAACGTCATAACGGAGCAAGATGGGAACGCCTACAAATTGATGAACGAGATATGTGCGAATATTATTAAGCGAGAAGCAGCGTTAACCTCTGAAGAAGGACGGACGGCGACCGGATCCGTGGATAGTCAGAGTCAGCAATCAGCATCATCACCAGCCAGCGGAAATACGAATGCCAAAGGGAATGTGGGCCAGGGTCAAGAAAGTAAAAAGAAAACTTACACAGCACCAGTCAAGCCCAAGATCCGTGAGTCAACAGCAATTCTGTGTCGTAATGAAATTTTGAAGACATGTGGGCTCGACGTTTTGATTCTCATCAAAGAAAATCCTGTCATAACAAGACAATACAAAGAATCATTATCCGAGCTCCGCTCCTACAACACGTCTCAATGTTTAAAAAATAATTTTGGTGTCGACTTTCACACTGTCGGTTTACCTAGAAGATTTAAAGATGCTCCAACTTCCCCAAGTAAGCGATTATATAGCGATTATAGGAAATTCAATCAAAATCCTCCCTTCCACCGATCACCGGTCACGATCACGATCGATGTGTTTGCTGTTTTTACATTTGTCTTGATCAGTAGTTGGTTTAGCATAGTTGTCTGCAAGGAATACGTGATCCTGATTTCTGATACAAATCCGCAATATCCTGTGTGCCTGCCTACACATCCATACCAGCAAGTAGAATAAAAATAACAAAATACAATTGCTGATTACGTAATTCTAACAGAAATAACCGAGAGTAGAGAATGCCGTCATAACAGACAGTCACACACAGATGTAGAATGGAATGAAGCGGATTTTGGATTCAGCAACAAAAATAATATGCATCTGCCTTCAAAATAATCCCATAATCAAATTGCTTACTAACAACTAATCAACAGAATTATATTCACATGTGTATAACTTCTAAGTGCAACGTTGAATAGTTTCCATTTGAATGAGAATAATATGTCGCCGTACTAACTTTTCACCGCCGGGCACTGCTTTGCTGTACTGTATTGTTCAGTCAGTCAGTAGTTAGTCAGCAGAACTTTCAAGTTTGCTTTTGGTAGTCTCAAAATTTACAAATTTAAACTATATCGGATTTACATAGAAAACTAACTATTTTACTTTCGTTATTTTAACTCACAAAACAATGTGTGCTCTGTGTAAACACTTTGTCGATTGTGTGGGAGTTCGTTAAAACGGAAAGCATAGCCTTTTTTGTTGTTTGGGGAGTTTGACTAACTGAGAGTTTAAATTTAAAAATACCAACTATTGAGTAACATGATTTCAAAGAAATAACAGCAAAGGCGTATAAAAGAAATAAAGTGTGATTAAATTTTAGAATTAACTGAATACAGAGTGTTGAGTGTGGAATGGAGTTCTAAATTTTCAGTGTGCCAATTGTATTACTAGTTGAGAAAAAATATAATTGTTCTAGCTCGCGTGTGCAGTCAGTTCAGTCATCATTAGTAAATCGACTGAAGTTTGAAATGTAATATAAGAATTAATTGCTCAAGAGATTAACAATTATTATTAAAGTGAAGGTTTCTAACTATGACTAACTGGACTAATGACTAAAGCCAATTAAATTGATTACCTCAGTAATAGTAATTATTTATAATGGTGAATACTTGATTTTCCAGGTCATATGCGACCCGAACGACCGATTCATTTTCGACCAGAACACCAACATCCAGCACTACGTGAGAAAGGCAGTGCAATTCCACACACGATCCCTCAACGAACACTTGAAAAGGAAGCGAGGGTAATTCAAACATTGCTTCATCCGACAATCTGATTTTCTTGTTTTCTTCCTCCGTAAAAAATTTAACTGAAAGTGATTTATTAATTTATTGAAATTATTATATTATTAATAAAATTATTTGTAGCCCGGTCCTTTCCCAGGAGTTCGACCACCAGTTGGAGGAGCAGGGTATCAAGCACCCCCTCCTAAAGGAGGTGGAACCATGGGCATTATTATGCCGTTGTATACCATTGCCATTGTTGTCTTCTTCGTTTATACAATTATGAAGGTAATTACTTAACTTATTTAACTAAATATTTACGTATGTAGAGTTACGTACCTACATATGTATTTTGTATGAACTCTATCTTTTACGCATAATCTGCATTCAAATATCATAGCAGCTCAATGTTGAATTAATTACAGTTTTAAAGAGCGTCGTTGTTATATTTTCTGTACCTATAGATTTTATTTCGCAAACCAGAGGAAGTGAAACCAATAGTTTCGGTTTCGACACAGCCAGTTATCAAAGATTTCGGCATGGATCCCGAACACCGTAAATTCGTACATTCTGAAGAGTATGAACCCGGTGCTGAAAAATCCATCCGGGATGACTACAACCGAGTAGATCGAGAATCTGGAATCCGAAGGCGTTCAAGCAGTAGCAGTGCCAAGAAATTCCAGGATCAACGGAGTAGATTGGGTAACATTAAACCTTCCTTTTTGAAAATAATATTCTCATTTTATCATTTTAATTATTACTATTACTATATACCTATAAATTTTATATACAATTAAGTTAAATACTATATAACTGTACGTCAATTACCTATACTTATTAATTCACACCAATTCCAAAATCCAATCCGATCCACACGCTCGCCATCAACCACACTGCTATTTAATTGAAACTCAAGAAAATTCCGAAGAACCAGCATCAAGGCAAGTGCAAGCTGATTTAGAAGCAACAGCACCGACTGTCTCAGAAATTCACGTCGAAACTGAAAACCAAAATGTGGCCAGTAAAGAAAACGTATCTGTAACACCCCCACCCTCTCCAGAACAAGGAGACGGAAAAGGAAAAGACGATATGGAACTATTCGCGAACCTCACTCCCGTTCTTACCCAGTCACCATTAGCTGTCGAGGAAAAATTCCCACAAGTTTCAAAGCTGGAAAAAATTGTAGCGCTGGAAAAAGCTGCGGCACCAGGACCAGCTTCAGGAGATGAAGCACAAACGGGAGAAAAATCAGTGGAACTTTTCAGTGACTTAAAACCAATTCAAAAACTATCCCCAATACTAGCTGTGGAAGAAAAATACCCAGAGAGCCTCAAACTAGAGAAATTGCTACCACCACCTGGACCCACGGTGGACCTTTTCAACACACTCAAACCCACACAGACCACGCCAGCTCTATCGGTGGAAGAAAAATACTCGGAAGAAATCAAATTAGCACAAATACCCGTATTTGAAAAACAGCAGCAACAACAGGAACAAGTAGTAACTCAAAGTAGTGCTTCTCCAGACGATTCAGAAAACATTGAAAATCAAAAGTCATTAGCACCAGAAGCCGAACCAGAATCCCCCCACCCACCAGACGTTGAACTATTCAACCAGCTCAAGCCTGTGGAGGTGACTAAATCTCTTGCAGTCCAAGAAAAATTCCCAGAAACATTAGCTCTTGGAAAAATTCTTGTGACTGAAAAGGAAATTGAAGTCAAAGCTCTAGAACCTACTAAAGACGGAGAAAATCAAGAAAATCTAGTAGCAGCCCCAGTACCCAGTGACAATGAAGTAGAATTATCAAGCCAACTCAAGTCTGCAGAAGTAACTTCTATTCTTAGTCTTGAGGCTCAAGAAAAATCCCCGGAAACATTAGCTCTTGAAACAACTCTTGTGACTGAAAAGGAAACTGAAGGCAAAGCTCCAGAACGTACTGAAGAAGGAGAAAATCAAGGAAATCAAGAAAATCTAGTAGTATCCCCGATACCAGCACCCAGTGACAATGAATTAGAAGTAAAATTATCTGATCAAGTAAAGCCTGCAGAGATAACTCCCACTCCTGAAATTCAAGAAAAATCCCCGGAAACATTAGCTCTTGAAGCAACTGTTGTTACCGAAAAGGAAATTGAGGCCAAAACTCCAGAACCTACTAAAAACGGAGAAAATCATGAAAATGTAGCAGCATCCCCAGTAGCAGCACCCAATGATAATGAAATTGCATTATTTAACCAACTGAAGCCTGTAGAGGTAACTGCTGCTCTTGAAATTCAAGAAAAATTTCCGGAAACACTAGCTCATGGAATAATTCTGGTGACTGAAAAGGAACTAAAAGAAGACCAAAAAACGAAATCAGACCAAGAACACGTTGAGCAGCAGGTCAGTGCTCTCGAGACTGCAAGTGATTTGACGTTGACAATAACGACGGAAACAGTAACAACGGCTCATTTATCCGGTGCCTCACCTCAACCAGAAATCCCTGTCAAAACTCAAAAAGAGACGAAAAAAGTTTCATTTTCAGATCCAGTCCCGACACCAGAGGAACCAGAAGCTTCTATTGACATCACTTTTGAAGCGGATGCAGATCTGGACAAAAATGTTTTGGAACCGGAATTATTGGGATTGGAAAATGTGAATGATTCTGGTCAGATTATTTTTACTCATTTTTTTTACATGCAAATATTAAACTAACCACAGTTTTTTTTTCTTTTTTTCTCTTTTTTTGTGTCAAATGTCATGTCTGTCGATACTGTCGATATCCAAATCAAATATGGGTCACACGTCTGCACGCTTACTGACAACCAAACTGACATCTCAACTGACTACTAAAACCAAAAAAAAATATGGATTTGTCTTCTATGTCTGCTGCACAATTCAATTCACTGCTCATTCTCAATCAATCAATCAATCAACCAAACTGACAACCAAATAATGATTTTAAAAAATCGTGTAACAAAAATTCATGTGTCCTTGTCGAAATAATTTAATAATGTTTTGCAAAATAATAACAACAACAACAAAAAAATCATTCAACTATGCAAGGAATGCGTGATCGAGATGCGAGTAAGTGTGAGATCATAACTTTTAATCTTTTAGCTTATTTAAATCAACTTACGAATAATTATTTAAAATCATTTAATTAATTACATTTTATTTGTTACACACTATACTCCGTTGATCACATTTACAGATATATTCATTTGAAAATTTCCAAAGTTGATAATATATTTTCATCATATATATTTTCTTTACTTTCAACTCTCAATTCAAAAATTTTCAGTCACCACACAGCAGGCTATTATTTCTTTTTTTGATTCATCTATTTATTTTTAAGATTATTAACCAAATTCTTTTAAAATTTAACAAAATGTATTACCTTTTTTTGAATTAATGAATGCCTGCTCATTTTAATTAATTACCTAATATAATGTTGACTATTGACTAATTAATGGCTTCAAATTGCACGCCGTTTCACTTAAATATATTACTTACTTAATTCAATCTTACACACGTCCTGTACTGTCCTGTCCTATCAGTATTAGTATATTAGTATATTCACTAACAAAAAACGAAACACAAAATATTTTTTTCTTAAATAATATAGTAAAGTATATACTTATCATTAGGATGAGAATGCTATATATGATATCGATATATCTAACTTTTAAAAAAATCTGAACTGAAAACGCACTAAATAGGAGACGTAGAGATTGATTTGTTACGAAAGCGTTTGGAAGAAACGGAAGCCGCAATGGAGAGACTTGTCGCACAAATGGGAAGCGTGTCCGAGCGTCTTTCCCCAAGTCCTCTTCCACCTCCATCACCAGTTAATTTGGCCCCAGTCCTCCTCCAAAATTCGAAAATTCAAAATCAAAAATTCGAAAAGGTATCTTCTTGTCAAATTCCACACTAATCTCAAAATCAAAATCCTTTTGGTTCACATTGTATTTTGTAAATCAATTTTATTATTATATTTATTATATAGTGTTTTTATTTTTACAAATTTTTGGGCACAATGCAAACTTTCTTTATCTGTATTTCTCTGTTCTTGTAAAATAACTCTGCTGCTGTCTATTTCTGTTGTGTATCCTATAGTTAGAGCATATATAGGTATAGCTATAACAGCCCGTTTTTTTCTCTCTCTCTATTCTTTTATTTTACCTCGATCTTTTTTTTTATCTATTTTTATTTTACTTTTGAAATGTAATGTGTCAATGTCAATGTGCGCTTTCCCTCCAACTCAACCACCCTATTGCCCTATATATACTACTTAAATAATATGAGTTTTATTGCGTAATTTTCTAAGGTAATTATATTTATATTAATTTGCCATTTATTATTGTCGTTGCTTTCCCCGCACTTTCCTGTATTAATATGAGTAATCATGTAAAATAATGTCTCTTCTTTTTTCTCTTTTTTTTAAATAATTACCAGATATATTGTAAAGACACGCAGTTAACACTTTATAAAAATTACACAATGACAATGAAGCATCTTACATTTTACCCCACAGTGACCCAAAAATAAAATTTAAAATGATATCGCTATGTACGAGTACTCATATCTTCTAACAACATATTTCGGAATGAAAATATTGAAATTAGAATGCGGAAAACCAAACAATTTCAACAGTTCTAACCTTCTAACGCTGTAATTTAATTGATAATAATTATTTGTACCGCCTGTTGGCTGATGGTTCTAATTACTGTATATATAATTAATTACTGTATATGACCGACTCTCTGGATAGCCTCGTTGTAATAAGTGTTACCTATACTAACTCTGTAGAATATAATTATTGTATTAAACAGACTTTTTTCGATAGTATTTATAAATTGACTACGAAGGAGGGGGAGAGATGGACTAGGGCCAAATTACACTGTCATGACAGGTCATGAGGTCAGAAAATTCCACATGTTTCGAGTTTCGATGTTTCGAACCCAAATGTGTATATGTGATTTAATCAGTTCAAAATTCCAAGACTATTTTGATTAATTAATGTTTGTATTTTATATCATTAGAATTTAATTTTTTTAATAGAATGTTTTTGTAATAAGCTAGTTTTTTCGATGTATTACTATATTACTAACTATAACTAATATATAAAAATTAATAGTTATAATGTTGAATGTACAGACTGTGATTTTAACTAATTAATTTGCCCTCAGTCTGAGAATACTGAATAATGGGATGGGACATATATATTCCTTTTACATACTCAACAAATTGACTATTATTAATCCTTAATTTTTGAATTTTGAACCATTACTAAAACTAACTACTTGTAACTCATTGTAGTTGTGACCGCATTAAAAGGAATAATAGCTGCAATGGACTCACAATCAGAACCCAAATCAAAAGAAACGGGATCAAAAGATACGGTTAAACGAGACTCAGAGACAAATAAGAATACTGATAATAATACAGAAGCGACACAAATTACTCACACAACAAATATTATAAATAATTCTAAGACTGATCTTCTCACTGACCCTCATTTTGACCTTCACCTTCTTCACCTTCCTACCAAATCTACAGCGTCTGATGAGGCAGCAGGAGCGGGTGAAGCACCAGTGGACACTCCAGTGGTTGAGCAATCAGCAGCTGCAGAAGCACAACAGGAATCAGTAGTCGCACCAGCAGCGGTTTCGGTCTCGGAAACCGAACCGGTGTCGGTATCGGCAACAGTACCGGAAACTGAGGCGGTATCGAAAACTGTACAGGATACCGAGGCGGCATCGACAACAGTACCGGAAGCCAAGCCGGTATCAGAAGCAGTACCGGAAACCGAACCGGCATCAGAAGCAGTACCGGAAATCAAGCCGGTACCGGCAAAAGTACTGAGAACCGAGTCGGTGTTCGAAACAGTCAAGGAATCTCCAACAGTCCCAGCAGTGGGAGAGCCAACTGAAAATCAAAATGTTGAAGCTGAAATCCCCAAAATTTCTGAGAGCTCTCTCGAGGTCACTGAGGTCAGCATTGTCTCCCTTCCCTTACATATTCCATTTACACTAATTTTGTATGATCAGGGATTTCGATTTTCGATTTACGTAACATCTGCTTCCAATAATTTTACTTCAGTTCTAAACAACAACAACAACAACAACAACAACCCTCTCATTGTCAGTTGTACAATGTTGTAACCAAACATTATGTACATAGATTTATTTTAACTTTTGACTGTAACAAAGAAGCTTCCTATGATTTCTTCCATTTCAGAAGCTGCATTTTAATTTTTAGTTTTTAGATTTTTCATCTCTAATTTCTGCTTTATTAGTCTAGTTGCTTCCAAATTTACAAAATTTGACCCAAGTCTGTGTAGTACAGTGTCACTTGTCCAAATTTCGGCCAGCATTTATTTAGCATTTATAGAGTTGTAGAAGTCTCTGAAAATTAGCTAGACTACTTTCTGCTCGGTACCTAAACATGACGGTGTGAATACCTTCACATAATTATACATAGTAACTTACTTTTTTTGTCAAAGTTTTCAACTTGTAATAATTATTGTGAAAGATTATATTTCATTTGAAAATGTCTAGTCTCGTCCAAAATCTGTGCCGTCTGTCGTGTAAAATATCCTCGCTTGCAACATTTACTTTATTAGTTTATTTTACGTCAATGAAATTTATTATTTTTCTTGGAAATCGTAGGGAAAGTAAATTACGTTGAAGGCATTAATTATTAATAGTTTTTTAAAAAAATGACGCAGGAAAAAAGCGCAACTCCAGCAGTTTCTGTAACTGAGACGGAATCAGCTCAAGTCCCAGCTCAAGATGCTAGTTTGCCAGTTTCGGAGCCGGTAGTGGCCGCAACATCAGTTTCCACCGTAGAATCTTCAGCCCCTTCTGCAGCTCCCGCCTCGACAGAGGGAAAATTGGAGCCGGAAGTGAAGGTGTCACTGGAGAAAAGGTCTTCATTAAAAGTGAAAATCATTGAAGTCCCCACGGAGATCCAAATCGTGTCGGATTTCGAAACAGAAGAGGAGGAGCTTGGAGACGCGACTGAGGAGGAGGAAGAAGAGGAAGAAATGCCAATCAGGCCACCGACCCCGCCTAGATCAAAAGTAAGGAAATTCATATAGTTAATTGGTTTTGGTTAAAATAAAATCCTTCGCTCATTATAACCATTATTTATTTTTATTTTTTTTATTTAATTCTGATACACATACATAATAAATGTTGCAAGCCCAAATAAATATTCAATTATTTAATTTCTCCAAAAAAAAACTACACTGTACAAAAATAAAGCAGAGGCAGTCCACAGATTCGGCACTGGCCCATAGTATCGCGCTCTCCAACTATGCGGATTCGCTCTCGAATAAAATCTTGAAGGGGGGTGAAGAGGTGGCCGCGATTATTTTAGCAGAATTTCAAAATGACCCGGACATTCAAGCGGCTAGAAATCAGAGTCAGAATCAGGCTTCGGCTCCAGCACCATCCCCCGTACAGAGGTCCGTTGGTGTTGTGAACGTGGAGGGATCAATGGAAATGGAAAACGGCCACCCTATTCGAAGTCCCACCCCCCCTAATGTTCGCCCCACGTCCATGTCACCCATCCCAGGGACGGCCGGCTCCGGCTCAATCTCAACAAACTACGACGACATCATTGTGAAGGCAATTCCGATCCCGTCCATTTATCTCAAGGGGCAACTGCCGCCTCAAGCAAGTCAAGTCGTCGTGTCGGGACTCACCGACGTCCTCACGGATCGTAAAGGGGCCTCAGTGGTGGCTGCGTCTGCGGTGAAAAAAGACAAGCCTCCTACGCCTGTGCGTATTCAGTCTGATGAGGAGGAGGAAGAAGAGGAGGAGGATTACGAGGAGGAGGAGCTAGATCTAGACGACAGTGTGTCAGCTCCAGTGGTCCTCAGTGGAAAGGTCACTTTGTCAGTGATTGCGGGTGGACCCATGGATGACCAACCCACAGATGCCACCTCACTATCAGTGGATGATTACGCTAAAGCTAGCTCTGCGCATGCGCCTCCAACTCCAGCAGCAAGAGCAGCCGCATCGCCCTCTGCCCACCAGTCACAGCAAGCTAAATCATCCATAGCAGTGGCGATCCCTCGTCCTGCTGAAGAAGACCCAGAGGTTTCCAAAAATCTGATCTGACCTATGTGTGAAACTAACTGCGTGTAGAACTAACTAAAGCACGAAATACCAACGGCGGAATTATTTGAATTTTGTTTTGCGCTCTCTAACACTGATTAATGATTAATTAACCAAATAATGGGCGCGGACAAGTATTTTTTTGATTTTATAGTTTTGTTTGAACTTTGAGCATAAAATTTTTAACCTGTTTTCTCATATTTATATTGTTTTATAAGTTCCATCATTTATGTTTTGTTTAAAATGTGCTCGATATTACTTTAATTTTCAGGTTAAACAATTTTTACATGAAAGAAGATTATCGCAAAAAAACAGTGAAGCAGCAGCTGGCTCAGCTCTGCTAATAGGTTATTATATAATCTTATCTTTTACATACAAATATTTAAAAACACACCCCAAAAATGTTCTTTGAAAAATATCATTGAATTTTTGCCTAATTTAATCTTGAGTCTTTTTTACATATCTTTTTAAAGAAAAATCTTCATCATACAATGTATTTTTATTACAGAAAAAGAAGACGAAGAAGTAACAAATTATATCACAGCAGCGGACAAATTAGCTGCAAATCCAGGAGACGATGCAGCAGATCTTTTAGCGGAAGAAACAGCTGAAGACATCTCAGCACTGGATGGACTTGAAGACGGGAGACACGACGACGCTCTGGAAAGTGATGAGGAGGAAGAATTGTCTGGTGATGAGGAGGAAGAGGAGGAGGAAGAAGAGGAGGAGGAAGAGGAGGAGGTGGAAGAAGAAGAAGAGGAGGAGGAGTCAGAGGAGGAGGAGGCTCCAAAAGAGTCCAAAGTGCCAAATCCAAGTCCATCAGTTTGATATTAAAATTTTGGGGGGATTTAAAAATTTTAAATTGTGACTATATACTTATTATTACACAAAAAATAATTTTAACGTTTATTGCTTAACTACTGATATATTGTAGATTGGGAAACTAATGAAGAAAACTGTCATTTGTTAAATTTGTTGACATCGAACACTTTTAATTACTGTTAATAATATTGTTAACTGTTAATATGCTCCTGTTAGTTGTTCTCTTATCGTTAGAGTTTAGGGCATCATTTTAACTAAATAT
>JAQFZE010001096.1:0-19880 GCA_034695245.1 Dicyrtomina saundersi | reverse complement strand
ATTTTAAACAAATTTCCGAGACGCCACGTGAAAGAGCATTCTTTTTACTGTGTAGCAAGTATAAAATTTAGAAATTTTAATAAAAACTGGCGTGGAACTATTTGAGTGAAAAATGCATGTTTTCCTGTTTATGCAATGCTAAATGTTTTATTTCAAAAAATAAGTGGCGGGAAACGGGCTCAGCAAATTCAAAAAAATTTCACAAGCAACCATAACACACGTTGGCAAGTAGTTTAAAAAATAAATTGAAGTTCTGTGCAAAGTTTCAATATTTTCAAAAATTTCCTTATTATTCCGAAATTTCTGTTCAGAGACCATGGTGCGTTGTTCCTATATTTCGTAAAATGCAATTTAAAGGACAATGCTCATTGCGCGTTTATCCACGCTGCACGCTGAGTTGGTTTAGCTAATACTTTTGTTCATAGACGAAAGTGGAACCGGAATATGCATACCAACTATGGGCTACACAAAGAATTATAAAAAATTGCGTTTTAGCAACAAAACAAATAGTGATTATGCAGCAAATAATAGGAAGATATGCAGCCAAAAATACAACAATATGCAGCAAATATTAGGAAAATATGCAGAAAATATAAAAAATTGCCTTTCTTAAAACTAGGCTTCTGGTCAATGATGATAGCATTAAGCACTTAGTAAATTGCGCTAGCACATTTGTTTTAAATTCAAAGCGATCGTCGTTTACAGTGATAAGTTTGCGAGATGCATTTATTGCAAGATTTAAAATGTATCAACAGCTACATATCTTCGGTAAAGAGTAATGTTAAAGTGGGTCCAGTGCGCAGGTAAAATCATTCTGTCGCATGTCTATTAAATGAATAATATCACTGTGTCCTTAGTCGATTCAATTGGTTGTAACAGCAAGTATTAACTCAATTGACTTGCTACAAAATGTCGTTAAAAATTGTATAGACTAACAACAGACATGTTAGCTGTGAACTGGACATAAGTCAGAATGACTCTTTACAGACGATATGGTTTTACAGAACATATTTTATGTACATACCAAACGGCAACGTCGTTTGTAAATTTGTAGCTGACTAAAAGCTATGCACAAATCAGTTTTAAATCCATTTATTCATAAGTTTAGAGTAAAAACATGTTTTTGTCATGTATTTAAGAATTTTACAAATTTTATTGGCGCAATCATCGTAAATAATCATATTAACAATCCTTTTACAGAGTAAGCAGTAGTTGGTTATTAAATTTAATATCGTTATGCTTAGTAATTTTGGATTAAAAAGTATGTGTGGCGATTGAGGTGTGATAACGAGTGAAAGCAGGACTACAGACACTTGAAAACAATCGACAAAGTATACTTTAATTGGTTTAATTATATGAGCTTATTACAACTGTTTGCTTTGAAAGTGGTAGTAGAAGTTTCGTTCATAAAGTAGGATTAGTCAAAATTACAACTTTTGTTTTTACTTAAAATTGCGTTTGAAAAGTCAAAATCAAGGACCTTGTATTTTGCCACATCCGCTGACGGTATGGCTTACATCTTTTGATAATTCAGTCATCCTTAAATATGCGCTGATCAATTACATTCAATAGATCACGCATAACTGATCTCATTCATAAATTTGAAGTATCAAAACTAACTACGTGCCTGTGCTCCGCACATTACAACAATCCCTATAGCTTCAAACCTGCGATCCCAAAAGCATAGTAATTAAATCGAATGGCTTGTAAAAAAACTAAATTATAGCACTAAAAAATCAGTTGAGTTTAATTTTTAAATAGTCCTCTACGGCTAGTTTTGATTCTTCAAACTTTGATCGGTTGTCATCATTTGCAACCGCTTTGATGCCCGTAATCGTGACGACCACATCTACTGGGCCCAGATTGTGTGTTGAAGCTATCGCCACTGCTGCTGTGATCTGCGCGTTTCGCTCTCGCATTCGTTGCCAAGTATACGCATGAAATTATTCCTGAAATTCTGTTCATACCTTGTCTAGTATTTCCTGGTCCTCTGAAGTTACTTTAGGTAGTGCTCGTATCCCGTCTTCAGCCTCCTCTTCTCCCGTAGAAGGTATATTTCAGGCCATCAATCTTTTGGTTTCTGATTTTTCTTTGCTAAATGGACTATATATAATCATCTCTGGGCTCCGATATCTCCATTTTTGTTTTTTGATATTATTTTCTTCACCAAAGTCCGCGTCCTATGAAAAACATTCGTTTAAAATACTACCTATTATTAAAATAACTTTGACCACAAATAACATTCTCGAAACGCCGACGCTGACTGGGACGTAGTAGCTGGCCCCGTTGTATGTCCCGCAAATAACTTTGCCTGGTACTAAGGCCTCAGATTTTGTGCCTTTTTCATTGTTGTCTTTAATTAAAAACTCGTTAAAGTAGGTATTATTTGAAGTAAATATTGCTTGCGCCAACTACTCTGGTACGGCTTGTAATTCTTCGTCATCCTTGTCTCTTCTTTTTACGTATTCCTCCGCTGAAACGTAATTTTATTGACCTTCTATCTCCAGGGCCGCTCTTAGTCTGTTTTTTCTGTTGGATCGTCCATCTGATCCTAGTCCCGAGTCCTGTTGTTGCGCTGCGTATGTTTTCTCACTTGCTCCTTTCTTTTCCCACTGTTACTGTTGCTCGTTCTTGGCGTGAAATTTATTTATATTAACTTTCCCATTGATAAGATGCTGGGCGGTGTTTACTTCTACTTATCCTCTGCCGAAGATCATTTCCCGCATTACGTCCTTTTTCTCTAGTAGAACTGCTTTTACCCCTGTCCCTAAAGTTTATTAGCTAGATACACTACTAGCTGCACTAGCAACTCCTGGAAATAACATATTTATCGGCCCAGGTAATTTTCTAGTAGTATTCCATATCCCGCCATGCAAACTGGGTTTGTTATAACTCGTCCTGCTACACTTAACCCGCCACCAAAACATTTTCCCCACCGGCTGTTTTGTACTTTTTGCTGTAAAAGCATAAGCGTTAGTAAAATTGCAAAGAAATTTTAAATAAGTTGGATTTGTTTTTTTTGAGCGCAAAGTCTGCTGCTGATCCCTTCTATCTGGTTGATTTTGGGTTAATTGCGTATTTTCCATCTGCTCTTGGTGAGTTGCCTCCTTTGTTTTTGCCATAATAGATACCTAATCGTCATTTTCTTCTTGTGAGATTTCTGTTGAATTGACAACTTCATCCAGTAGTTGAAATGTCTCTGGACATAAGTGCAGGATCCTTGTGGCAGAATAAAAACAGCATATGAACTTGAACGCAATATCTGTGTTGCATCCTCTTCTTGGTGTAAAAAACCTCCATCCTTCTGGTTTTGTCAACCAAGTATAGCCTGTTGTAGATATTATACAGAAATGCAGTCTGTTTTATTATGACATGAATGTAGATATGCGTGTGGTTATGATGTTGTGGTGTAGAGCTGTACTTTTTCTGTATTTGATAGTATATGATGCAGTGAATAGAATAATAACGGTTGGTTTTTTGACAGATGCATAAAGCTAAATTGTACTGGTCTTTATTTACAGATAGTATAAGAAGTAGCTTGGACAAAGTAGCTCAATAGGCTATTAAAATGTAGCCCAGACTGCACTGTTATTACATTGTGAATGTCTGAGAATTTTAGTAAAGTACAAGATAAAACTTCTAAGATGTGATTGGTTTGAGTTAGTAATTAATTATGATATTAAATAGGAATTACCTTGCATTTTTATACTAAATGCGAGAAGGAAAATAATATTTTTAGTTTGAAAAGGTTAAAAAACTATAACAAAATTGTTTACAATTCTAGAGAAACTATGAGTCTTTTACATTAAGTGAAAATAATCCTCTAATTGTAATAACAGTAAACACAAGTTGTGGTTGTTACAGTGACTGCAAGCTAAAACTATAAACAGTAAAGCGATGTGCTGTGTGAAACTGGAATGAAAATATATCAGAATAATATACAGCATGGAATGTGTGGAATAAATTAGTGCTTTGTCGGCTTGTCTTAGGCTAGGCCTGGCCACAATCTATAACGGAAACGGCAGGCCGCCTTTTCAGGAATTGGCCGACCACTTACAAATCAAAACTATCATAACGTGATAATATTGTTCTTGTCAGTGTATGAATACAATAAAATGTAAATTAATATAAAGCGTGATTAATTATTAAATTTAGGAATTTTATGCTTAAATTGGCCAAAAATATTAAAAATAAGATTGACAAATCTAAACAGAGATGTATATGGAAGTTCACCTTTTGTGTCAGGCCAGCGTTTTTCTAGTGCATAGTTATTGGTCCTCCTCTGTACTTCTCAATTTCAGTAAGGTAGCTCATCATTCCATGGATTATGAATTGAATATTTGAAGGCTGTCTCCCGTTCTCACTGTTGAGTTGTAAATCTTGTCCCTGCTTCAAGTACGTGGTCCTCTTTTGACGTTCCAGTGTGTCCTTTTGTATTTTTTCACTCAGGGCGTTCTCGTTTTGTTCAAAGTGAGCCTGTTCCTGGCTGAAGTCCTGTTTTGCTTGTTGTGCTTCTAAAGCTCCTATTCGCTTCTTGCTGCGGGGTTGTAGTTGTTGGTAGATTGTTTATAAAAAATTAACACCGCAATAGACTTACGGATTCTCACCTCGAGATTGGCAGCAACTAACTATTTATCAGATTACGAAAGAATTGTCGATGCAATGTGGTGCCGAGAAAAGTAGGTTTCTATAAGTTTTTTAGGCAGGTACTACATTATGAAAAACTGGTGCTTTTTCATAAAGATAAATCAGGGCGTACGCGACTCTTGATTGAAAATTAAAGTTGCACGCGTTAAAAAATTAGTGTAGTATGATGAAACTTAGAGCATCAATCGATAATGTTTGGTGGTCATCCGTATACGGGTTTTTGCAGTATAATAAAAATAACGAATTTGCGCATTCTTGCATACAATTCAGATTTATAACTTATTCATATTCTTTGCATTTGCATACGATTCATATTTTTATCTTATTCATATTTTTTGCATTAATATACGATTGAGAGTTGTATCTTATGAAGCAGCAGAGGATTACAAAGTTGTTTTTAAAGCTCGCAAAACAGACATTGCTATACTTCAGCCAGATTTTGATTACAGACCCAGGTTATCTCGTTGCTGGGACCGCTAGAGCTATAACCAACGGTTTTGTAGCTGGATTTTGCTAACTGGAAATTATCTATATGCTCTTGTGTTAGAATGACAATATTGCATATTGCATTCTAATGTGCGGACTAGCACATCAGCAATAATTATGATGAATTGCAGTAATGTACAACTGCGTTTTAACTTGTAGTCTACTAACTAGTAAGATGTAAATAACGTCACTGTGATTGACGTCACACTTTTGTATAAATACTCCGATAATTTGTATGTTAAAGAACATTCATGAACAGTCACTTACTGGGATTAACCACGAGATCTGTCCGCAATTGTATCATTCAGTGCGATCTCTCCCGACTGTCAACCTACTCATATGCGGCAGTATACAAGCAATATATGCAAAAATATTTTATTAGCATATATAAACTTAACACTTGCCCGCTTTTCTTAAAACAATATGTTTAAACACGTAATTTGGCTTAGCAGTAAAGAATGGCTTCATTCAGTTTTCATTGTCTGCAAAGGTAATCAAATTGAACGTACCATGACCAGAACGTGGAAGACCAAAACAAGCCATTCGATATCCCTTGCTTAAGCAATAAAATGTTATTATCTATATAATTTTTACTTTTTTTAATACTTCTGGCAATTTTTTAAAATCACATTTCATTATTACTTACAAATTGTGTGTTAAATAAAGATTACTCGGCCACACGACTAAACTGCCACATACTCTATTCCACAAATAATTCTAACACTAAACTGCCGCACCACCCATACTGCCACATCGTCTGTTTGGGCGCCATTTGTAATTCTAACTGCCAGATCGTCTATTTAAACTGCCAAATTCCATGCAGCCCTTACTAGTTCAATCTGTGCAGCACTCTTATAATTTAGTTGTGAATGATGAGATACGAATTAAATTGAATGTGTCGGTGCTGTTCCAGTAAATGTAATTCCGTACACAAGAGTTTAGTGTTAGATGCACTGGCGTTTAGTGAAAGTCACCAACAGTAAAATAGATATACTTTGATTGATTGGTTCTAAACACATAAAATCCCCTTTGTCAGCACAGTGTATTCCCTTGATTAGCTCAGATGTATGTAATTCTATCGCACGACTAAAGCAAAGGTTAAGGAAGAAAAAGAAATTAATAAAGCCGTTTAACCGCCTAAACTCCGTAAACTCAAATTCTCTCCTTAAGTGCTTGTCAGGAGCGACATAATTTAATTCTTCTCGCAAATATTTTCATTTTGGTATTGAGCAAGCATCTTTTGAAATGGTTTTGTCTGTCTGTTTGCCCGTCTGTCCGTTCGTTGGCCGTGCTCTACAGGTCACAGTTTTTAACTGATTTCTTTCAAACTACTTTTAAACTCTCACAAATGCGTGGAAGAGGTGCTCCAGAGTTTTGTGTAATGATCGCAATTATAGTTTGTCCGCAATTAGCAGTTGGATGAACAAGAATCAAAATAAATGTTATGGATAAAAAAGGGGCGGCAAAACATGGGGGTACATACGTAGCTGAAAGCTGGTCAAGTTTTACCTATAGAATCACACACGGAAACTTTTCGCGAATTTACATTACAAGTATAGGTACTCAACTACAATCTATGTTCGTTCACAGGGCAGCCTGGTATAGGGGTCGTGGATTTGGGACTGCAGTGTGGAATCGGAAGATCTCCATACTCAGGTCTGGGCTCCAGGCTTCGAGTACCAGCTCACTAGTCAGCTTTTCGGATCAGCGGCTGCTCGTGTAGTCCCGTAGTACGTATGCTCATAGTATGGTGTGGGTTTTCACAGTTCTCTTCTCTGGGGAAAGGTAGCTTAGTTTGTGTTACCGATGGAAAAATGGCTTGTTGCCAAATTGGTTTAAACAACACGTTAATAAAGTTTATATAATACATACAATACAATATAGGTCACAGGGATAGTCGGCTGATAGGAGTCGGACACAAATTGAGCTACTCACATACTCACATTGAAGGTGGGTCACTTGACATCCCATGTTAAGGATAGCCATTTTTGCAATGCTTAAGAGGGTGAAAAGAGGGGGAAGGGGTCCAAAACTTTGGTAAATTCGGGTGGCGCCAGTTATGTCCAGTCCCATAATTATTATATTTTCATTTATTTAAATAAGAAATTCAATAATAATATTTCATTACTAACCAACGGACTTACCTAGGTATGTACTTAGGGATCGTCCAAAAATGATGTCACCCAAATCACCACACTTTTAGTACCCCCTCCCTCCCACGCACACACGTCACCACTTCAACATTATGTAAACGATTTTCTTTAACATGGCATGACTTAAATACAATACTCCACTGTAACCACTGATCCTACAGATAGCATTATTCAAGAACGATCCCGATATGCATTTAGTACAAAACAAAATTTTCCTGAAATGTTTTAAGAATATGTTTGAAGTTCTAAATGGTGCAATTCACAACATTTTTGCAGCTTTTTTTAACTACATGCCACGTATATTGCTTACTGATGGTAGAGGATCGTCCATAAATGATGTCATTCACATAACACCATGTTAAGGATCCCATTGCAGTATTTTAATCGTTACACAAACGAATGTCTTTACCAATGGATGTTACTAGTCCCTATAGGCAGGCCCATTGTCTCTATATATATCTCTGTACTCATCTAAATATAATATGGAAATTCACAGAAGATCATTATTCAGATTATTATTAAGATTTCATTACGAACATAGATATGTAGCTTGGTACGTGGTAGGAACACACAGCATTGAGCGCATTGGACTTATAGGGATTATCCGTAAAGGATGTTATTCAAATATTCTTTATTTTACGAATCTCCGTTTCATCAGTGTAATCATAACATAAATCTAGATGATATATATACATAGTACGTAGACGAAGTCAGCCCAATTATCACTTATTTAGTACCAACTACTCTCATGTCATCACATTAATTCAGGGATGATCCATGAATGATGTCAACAAAAGTATCACTAATTCAGTACCTCTATACCCCCTTGTCATCACTTTAATTCAGAGATGATCTATAAAAAGTGTCAACTAAATTATTACTTAATTAGTACTGCTTCACTCCACTTAGTTAGCACACTACAGGTCGCACTATTAAACTGATTTTGTTCAAAATAAGAAGCTTGTGGAGCAAATGTTACGAAATTTAACTTTATTAATATCTTTTGCTGTTTTGATAAAATATCTATGCTTCATATATCATCTTTTAGCGCTACTAAAATTATCTTGCTCCTTTGCTCAGCATCTACTTCGTGCCCACGGATTGTTTTATTTCGTTATTCTCCATTATCCATCTATGACAATTCTATAACTAAAACTATTACTGCTAAATTGGAAGGACGGGCTAAACATGTAGCCACAACAATAATCAGGTATAAATACCTATCGCCTACATACTAGCGTTTGCAGCTACAACTTGAGAGTACCGTATGGGTAAATATTTTATATAATGCATAAATTACTTTTTGCTAGGAGTTTATAGTACTTCATCATGCAAGACATAAAATGCAAGCTATTGAATTATTTATAATGTAAACTTCCAATTTTCAGCATCAGTTTGAAACGACTACTCTTTTAAAGTGTAAGATAACTACTAAACTATTACAGAAGATGTAAGTAGTTTAGATAACAGTGCTGTAGTAATATGCCTTGCACAATAATTGTAAATACATTATCTAACATAAATGCGTTTGTATTTTATAACATCAAGGTGTCTGCACAAATAGTACCGCCCCAAGTGTATCAAGCATCAATCGCATTTTACGGAATCGGGCAGCGGAACGAGCTGCCGCAGAATTCGCCAGAGCTGCGGGTTATGCTGGTTTGTACCATCCATACGCACTCCCTTGGCCAGCCGCGGCTGCTGCACATTTATGGCCACCGTTAGGCCCCTCAAATTCCGGAGGTCCAAATCCACATGCAGCTCTCGCTTCCTTAGCTGCCGCTTCCGGACAACAACAAACTTCTGATCTCTCTCATCCTGGAAGTCATAGCACTTCGTCAACAAGACCATCATCATCAGAAAGTCCTACTATACGCGCTCATCATCGTAAGTTACTTTTATTCATTCCTCGCACCTGGTTTCTAAACATAGCGCATTCAAATTTCTCGCTGTCACAGTCAGTTCTAGGGTTGAATTTATCACCTTTGGATTGGCTTGATGTTGAAAACGAAAGTGTGATTCACATTGCACGGTGACAATGAAAAAGCAAGGTTCTATAACATAATTACATAATCATTTCTTTAGTGGAGTTAGAAAGTCGAAATTCAGAAGACGCTTCATTGAGTGGAGTCATCAGTGGGACAGATAGCGAAAGTGAGGTCCCGAAGTTTCGTCGGAACAGAACCACCTTCACGCCGGAACAATTACAAGAGTTGGAGAAAGAATTCCAAAAGTCTCATTATCCGTGCGTGACAACGCGTGAGCGGTTAGCATCTAAGACTAACTTGTCAGAAGCCCGTGTGCAGGTACAATTTTAACCTCAATATATTCATCTTCCCCCTTCCCTCCCGACGTCAATTGAGCTATCAACACCGAATAAGTAAACATACTCACGATTAGTGGCTAGTTTTTTGTATGGTCCCCGTTGATTATAGTTGTGATGGGTATGTACTGTCAAATCCAGCCTGGCTGGACTGTTACCAATTAAGCATATCTGACACAGGTGAGTAGGCCGCGCATGCTCAAAACATCCATCCCATGTAGAACCGCCTATCATATGACGTCATACAAAATGCACCATTGCAGTATACTACATAAGGGTTTGATTGCTCCTTGGTTAACCCGCGTAACTCATGGGATATTACGCGGGAAATGATTCTAGGTGGGATTTATGTGAGATGGTAGTTTCCATTTAATATTTAATTAAATACATTGTTATTAATTGTAGGAATTACTTATTAGTTTAATATTAGTTTCTAAAAATGAACGCATCACCAAGCACAAAAAGTAAAACTTTTAGTGCCCAAGAATTCAAAGCCATTCACATGGTACAATGTTTTTTAAGATGTTATTTGTCAAGGACTACCTAGTAATAAAATTGAATTCGAAAAATAGTACAGTAACCCTACACTTCTTACTTCTTGGTTATTTAACAAATCTGTTAGCACTGTTAAGCAAGCAAACCAAAAAATTACAGAAAATGAAAATTCAGAAAATGCAGCACCCCAGCCTAAAAAGTTAAAGAAACAAAATTCTCCAATTGAGTGCGATTCTTTTACCATAGCCGAAATTCGTTGAGTTACTCTTAATTTTTATGCTCGCAGAGTGTACCCAACTTGTGAAATGATCCTTGATGAGTGTAAAGCAAATCCACTATTTTCCCAAATCCAAGTGACTTTGTTCCGGAGGTGGCCTAAAAAAGAAAAATTCAAGTACCGACCTATGAACAAAAAGCCAGTGTATTTAGAGAGAAAAGACAGTAGTTCAACGAGAAACCTGCTTACGGTCAATACGAAAGTACCGGGCTGAAGGATATAGTATAGTATATGTTGATAAAACATGGGCTAGCCCAGAACAAGCCTCAAACCGATGTTGGCTGTTTTTGCTTGAAAATACGAATTTCGTCAGTTTCGCAATGTAGGGTCAACTAACAAGGTGCTAATTGACATGAACGGATATGCAGGTTAATTTATATTTAATCTTAGCTTAATAATTTAAATCAAGAGTTACAAGTTTTAGACTTTCAAGTAACTTAATACAAATGTTTCAATAGGAGGGTGGAAAGTTAATGGAGGAGCTGGCCGTGTGATTATAAATCACGCAGGAAGTGACAGGGTTCATTAATGGCGTAGCAGATATCTTCATTTCTAAAAAAGACTCCCAAGATTATCATTGAGCCATGAATGGGGAGCACTATCTTCACTGGTTCCAACTACTTCTGGAAAAAGTTCTAAATCATACGGTCATCGTTTTAGACCAAGCCCTATATCACAGATTAAGGGTATGTCTTTAAAATAAAATTTAAATTGTAATATACGGTTGTATTTAGTTAAAGTTTTGATATACGCTAGAACTTATATTTATAAATTGCACTGTAGGTCCGTAAGAGCGTTATGCCACAAATTCATTGGAAAAAATGTGACATTATTGCAAACTTAGAGCTACGCAAGATACAAATCCCTAGTGACGTTGATAATTTTAATAAACTTACAAAGCGAAGTTTACTTGACTTGTCTCAACAACATCCTGTAAATGCAAAGTTTTAAGTAGAGAGATTAGCCAAAGAATCCGAAAAAGACGCCAAAATATTATGGCTTTCTGTTGCTCATTGTAAGTTTAACCCAATCGAGCTGGTTTGGAGTTTTGTAAAAACTAAAATAGGTAAAAATAACAGTAAAGATGGCACAACAAATGTTTTAGAGATAGCTAAGGAAACCGTAGCAGGAGTAACCCCAGAGCTATGGGCAGCTTGTGTTAAGCATGCGATCAAGGTGGAAGATGACATGTGGTTACGAGATAATTTAGTTGAAAAAATTCAGAAACCAATAATGATTAATCCATTTATTGATGATTCGGATTCAAGTGCAGATTCGGAAGAAGACGAAGATTATGATCACACGGAAAATGGTTTTGAAGAATTAACATGCACCTATTTTGTATTCTCATTTTTTTCTAATTTCGTATTTATGAGTTGCATATTAATTCTTCAAAACCACAATTTAATTTTAGTAGATGCGAAAATATTTTTTTGATTAAAATTTTATAATAATATAATATGATTCATAATAACTAATAACTTTAGAATTTAGTTTAAATTTTGTAAAGTTTACAATTAAAAAACATTATAATAAGCTGTTGATGAGTTTTGAAGTAATAAATAAAATGAGTTGTAGTATTTCTATGAATTACGCGGGTTAATCGAGGAGCAATCGAAACCTTATGTAATATACTGCAATGGTGCATTTGGTATGACGTCATATGGTAGGCGGTTCTACATAGGATGGATGTTTAGAGCATGCGCTGCCTACTCACCTGTGACAGATATGCTTAATTGGGAACAGTCCAGCCAGGCTGGATTTGACAGTACATACCAGGCTGTATTTCACAAAGAAACGAGTAATATAATAAAAATTATGTCCATACTTTAGCAACGGCAAATGTTTAGAAATTGACGAGTAAACCTCGCCAACCGCCAACATATAGGCTAGTTTTCGACGTAATATTTCTTTTCGAAAAGAGCATCCTAAAATACTAGAAATGGCTTAACAACATGCTGCGCACTCGGAAATTTTTTCGGCAAAATATTTTTTATAATTTCAGAAAGGGTTGAAATTTCAGATTCTTATTTTTTCCATTAACATAACTATGGGAATTTTTAGTAATCACAGGTCACCCAAATCACCTACCTGTATAAATATAAATTATGAAATTATCAATAATTCTAAAACGTGTTCTAAGGAGCTGTAGTACTTCACGTAACTTACTTAAAAGCTTTTCATAACTCCAGAATGTTCTATCTGCGCCATTATAAAACCAAATCCATTAGCTTAGGCTATCATTGTATTGTTGGTTATGCAAATTAATTTTTTGTATTGCAATGGCATTTTGATTTAATTGAAAGAAGTTTCACTTAAATAAATGACGGTGAGTATCAACAGGACTCATGGTCATGTTTAGCTAAAAACAAAATCCACTATCCACAAAAAAACGAAAATATAATGTCACTCAAAGCATGTACATGGAGCAATTTCCAGTTTTTGAAAGCAGGTCGTAAGAATATTTTGCAGTTTAAAACAAGCATCCTAATGCTTGTCTTTCTATATTTATGACTGCATCCTTTAAAAACTGGTAACAGAGCATTTTGCATTCTTTGAAGAACATATTCCAATTTCCGAAAACAAGTATGTTTTGTAATAATGCCCGGGTTTGCAATAGAACGCGGATCTGAGGTCTTTGCTTGAGTAGTACGCGGGTTCAGTTAACAAAATATTCAATATATGTAAGTACGCAGCCCTGCAATACTATGGGGGTCTGAGAGGTCTAAATTTCAATAGTAAGAGAGGTGCTTTTAATTACAAGAGATACGCTAAGTAAGAAAATCTGAATTTTCGAATGCATAAGAATCTAAAATTTCGACCCTTTCTGAAATTATAAAAAATATTTTGCCGAAAAAATTTCCGAGTGCGCAGCATGTTGTTAAGCCATTTCTAGTATTTTAGGATGCTCTGTTCGAAAAGAAATACTACGTCGAAAACTAGCTTATATGTTGGCGGGGTTTGCTCGTGAGTTGTATATAGAATATCTGTAAGTATGAATGTAAAACAAGGGCTAAAGCCCTTGCTTCATGGCAGCCTTAACAGCAAAATTAGGCATTTTGAATTTGCCGCCAAATTTTAGTTTTAATTTACAGGTTTTAAATTAAGGGAAGCAATTAAGCCGCACAATGTGTTTTTGGTTATCTTATCTATCTTATTTATATTTAATTTTTGTAATACACCCAAAAATTCAAAATTTCAATTTTTGAATTTCCCCCTAAAACATTAAATATTGTGTTAAATGAAGATTTCGACCGGTAACTCAGTAAACTTACGTAAACATGATATACCATTCAGACGGTAACAATTAGGCGAATCTGAATAAGTTGGTGTGGACGAACGCGTGTTATTAGATTATAAATGGTTTCGAAAAAACATAATTTAAAATTTTAAAAACTTAACGGATTTTAGCGAGTGATATATCATTTAAAAGCTCTTAAAATCTCAAGAGACCACTTTTTTTGTTGTTTGATTGTGACCCATACAACACGTTATAGGCGAAATTGAAAAATTAAAAGACCGTTGCCTTGGAAACGTTTTGTTATAATGGAGGCGCATTCTGTTATTTGAATTCTACTAGTGATTACCTTTCGAATGATATATGGCTCGATGAAATTGGTAAAATTTTCAAAATTCCGGTAAATTATGTAGATAGGTCATAGGTAAGTAATGATATGATGTAAAACGTGATACGCTGATAAATTTCTTTGATATTTTGTCCTTCGTATTTACAAGATGGTCATGCAAGTGGAGCGAAAGATTCAGTAGCGAATTCAGAATATACACATGACAGGGGTTCATCTTTACTTGGCGGCCATTTTGAATTACATTTCCCTATGTTACCCTATGTTAATACTATGCTCAAGGCAAGGGATATATATTGTAAGCCACCCCCTCTTCCACCTTGCATTCGTGCTTGTGTAGGGGATGTTTAGCTGAGAAAAAACTATTGAAAACAGCTAGAGATACATTTTCGTTCATTGGAGGTACGGGAGGCACAACATTTGATTAAATCAGGGTTTTAAATATGCCACTTTTTTAATAGAAAATACCATGTCACTAGTAAATGCCGGTAAATACCGGTATGAAGTGGTAAATACTGGTATATTCATTTATGAAGCCTAAAGTATTTAAAACAGGTGCTAATATAATTCTAAATCTAGTAAAGACTCAACAGCATATAATACTAAATATCTGTAATGCTTAATAAGACAAAAAACCTTAGTGCTCTACATATTTGGTGGAACTTAATTGTGTACATTTATTTAGCATATGGCCACAATAAACGAGTTCGGTATTCGGCCAAGATGTAGCAAATCATTGTGCATTTTTGTGGTTAAATACTGCCAATTTAAAATTATTCGTCGGTGTAGCCACCAAAATCGGTTTTGTTCTTTGACCTGAATTTACGGAAACAAAACGTTAGTTTCGTCATTCCATCATGATGAAGCCTATTTCTTGAATAAGTTTAAACGCAACCGGAAGTAGAAAATTGTCTCTCGAATGATCTATTTGGTAAAGAGCAATTGTACATTTTATTCAATAACTTCGCCATATTGGCCGTCCAGAATAGCATGGATTGTATGCTTTGATTTGGTGGCTACTTTTGAACCAGGGTTCGGTAAATGCCACCTTTTTATAGAAAATACCATGACACTGGCATATACTGGTAAATACTGGTATATACTGGTATAAAGTGGCAAATACTTATGTAGGCTTAAATTTTGAAACACAGCTGCTAATTCAATTACATATAGTAAAAAAACCAGTAGCATGTAATTTATTATATAGTGCAGTAAAAATATCTGTAATGCTGAATTGCGGCATAATGGCAAAATCAAGTTGACCACTCTGTCGCTTTCAAGACCATATACAACAGGCCTAAAATCTTGGTTTTTAAGGCTTTTGAAAGTAACTATTTAAACACTGAACTTAACTATGATACATCTAAAACACATTTGAAAATTTTTCGTAAAATCTTGATTTTGCAAAACAATTATAATTCTTGATTTCGATAGTCTTGGTCTTTTCATGAATTTTTCAAGTCCTATTTAGTGCACAAAATCATATTACTTTATGTAGAAAAACTCATTCGTTTATAGTATTTAGTCACTTTATAATTGCATCTACTTAGCATGCCTAGACAAAACAATTTAGTACATGTCTAGTAAAACTAAAATTGTTTTACATACTGCACTATGAAATATTAGTAGTCTAAAAAAATAGTTTCTTTTGGTATTTTTGCTAGAAATTTAGTTTTCCTTTGATTTACCCCTCATCAGTGATTGTATACAGAAAGTATATGCCAAGAAGAAATTCAGATTTTTTTCAATTTACCACTTTATTCCAGTATATGCCAGTATGTGCCAAAGTGTCACATAAACAGTATTTACCACCCCTGGTGTTTACTGGTATTGTGGTATTTACTATGGTATATACCACAGTGATATTTACCACTTTAAAACCCTGGATTAAATAGTCCTATTCGTAAGCATTAGGCATAGCTAAGCACATCTATCTCACCGTTTGATACCCATTATTTATCACCAGACAAAGACGTCATAATCCCATTTAATATTAAATCAGGGTATACGCCTCATATATTCAGATTTAAACATCCAGTCCCTTCGAGTATTAGTTGGCCTAAGTCGGTGGCTAACACTTATTTCTAAATCGCAATTTAAACTAAACTATCCAAGGCATGTGCACGTACATGTACATGGACAAAATAGACATAAAAAATACTCATGTATTGGCAGTGTCAGTTATAGTTTTCTTGTGAGTGAACATGCTGATGGGGACCTAGAAACGATCACAACTATAATATGTTCCCAAGTTCCGATGCACATTTTTGTGAAGACAGATGAAAAGTATCTTGTTTCCTTGCCGTCCCATGCATCCTTCAACTATTCCTTATAAGTAGCCCTGACGATGAGTATGGTCGTCAACCATACAGCGACAGTTATTCTGATTTGTGTAGTTCATTACAACCGCTCCTTCGCACCACTTCGTATAGTCATCCGTAGACATGAATCTTGAAGTATTATTATATATAAGCATGGTAAGAAGCTATACATCTGTAGCTAAAAAAGATCACTTAAGTAAATAAGAGGTGGCACATGTAAGTAGTAATATAATTTCACAATAATAATCACGGTAATAAAATTTGCAGCCTGGGAAGACGGGAGATGGTTAGCAGCTAAACATTTGTACTCAGGATTAGAAACTAGTCAATATTTTATGAATGATCGCTCAGCATTGTTCATCTCTATACATAAATATCTTGCGAGGTCTATCGTGGCAGGAATTTAATTTGAGGGTACGGTTAACAATTAGGATTGCAATCATAGGAATTCCTTTTCAATTATCACACTCATAGGCTGGTTGCTTGATGTGATCAACTTAAGTTCATTTCCTGGAGGAAGGAATTTGGCGCTATTTCCGAACATGAAATTGAGTCAATTGAGTAGGTAACTAGCTGGCCGACCTGGTTGAATCGATAGATTCTACCAGAATCTCGAGAAGTGTAGAGATTATGAAAAAGTGAGTTGGAAAAATTTCTTTGTCCAATTCAGGTTTGGTTTTCCAATAGACGAGCCAAATGGAGGCGTCATCAAAGAATGAATTTATTAAAGCCGTTCGCTTTGCATGGCTCGACCTCTCCAAATCTGGGGCAACATGGAACTATCTCGCCCGCCCCATCCCCTTCCCCCCCACCGCTGCCACCCCCAACTTCTACCGGCCACCACCACCGCCACCACCACCATCCTCACAACCCGGAGTGTCACCCACTCGTTCTCCCAGGCCCTTCGTCTAACAACTGTCCATTGCCTCTTGTCATGGGTGGTGAGAATAGTGCATTCAACCCCATACGACATCAAGCCCATCACTTTTCTACCCATGGACACCAGTCTCACCGTGTCAAGCTCCATTCTAGCGGAGCAAACAATTTGAGCCTTGCTAATCACATCAATAAGTCACCAGACTCTCCTGAGGATCACGAGCCTCTAACATCTCCTTCGGCGTCGCCACATTCCGACTCGTCTGAATTAGTTGATATGAGTGACAGTGAGCCTGAGGACAGCCGAGACAAAGACACTCCGCCTCAGCAACTTGGGTCGTAAATAACTGTAAGCATCAATCATCAACATACTTTTTTCAAATCATTATGGGCCTATTTTCCTTCACGACGTCCAAAACTACTGCTTCGCCATAACTACAACTTTTATTCAGTCTCTTTTAATGCTACAATTATCCAACAAAACCGTAACAGGTAGTCATCAATATCAATCATTTAACTACACGGTCCTATTTTCTTCCTCAGGTTTTACAGTTGCGCGCTGGTAAACTCCGCTTCCTGCATACACAACGCGCATTACATTGTGTCTGTGACATGTAATCAGTAAGTTCTTATTCGGACCATTAGCTCAATTTATTCCACGACACTATCTCAACGGTTGTAGGACATATTCCCCCTGGACATTTTCCCCCCGGACCTTTTCCTCCCTTGAATTTTTTCCCCCGGACCTTTCCCCCCCGGACATTTTCCCCCCAAATAGTAACCCCGGACATTTTCCCCCCAAACCCTTATTAAAGATACTGAAATTCTCATTATATAAAGTTATGAATTATAAAATGTTCGTAGTGAATTACTTCCGTTAATAATGTAATATGTCACAAATACAAATCGAAATTATACTTTATTGAACCCTGAAAAATTGAAAAATCAATTTTAACATAGAAAATTAAATCAAAAGAAGTAACTAGTTTTAATCATAATAAAATCTTTAAACATATTAGTTAGTAGAAAACATACTCCAGAAACATGCACTGTACTATTTTCCCGATATGACTAAAACAAATTTAGATTAGTTATGTATGCTGGCATTATATAAAATCCATCCTTCATAGATGGGCAAGAAAACAAAAAAAAACTGTTTACCCTTTAAATAACCCTTTAAGTACATAGTACCTAAACTTATTACACTATTATTTGAAAAATAACTTGATATTAAGAAACTCAACTACAAATCATTAAATAACGGTGCTTATTACTTTATTACTTTATTTACTGCACGATAAATAAAAAACTTCCTGTTTGGATATTATTATATTATGGAATATTAATAAGTAACCTAAACAGGACATAATGCTTAGAAACTACGTCCGCTAGAACGCCTTTATTATTTTCTCAGAATACGTGCCTTTACACGACCGCGTAATAATATACACATCAGTATCTTATTTAAGGGTTTGGGGGGAATATGTCCGGAGTTACTGTTTGGGGGGGAAATGTCCGGGGGTAAAAGGTCCGGGGGGAAAACTTCAAGGGGGAATATGTCCGTATACCGTGGAGTACGAGCACTTGATCACTGATACACCAGAACTTACTCAAATCACAAAGAAATGCTTCATCATTATTTTTTATTTCTCAAATTTAGCAAATTTCATTAAAAATGCAAAATATAATTTTGAGTTCGTTGGTAAGTTATGTTTTTACGCATATAATTGCTTTCTACAAATTGGGGGAAATTCACAATTCGATGATTTGTGATAAATACTTTCGCAATTCAAACAAGTAGCTAGTTCGTTCGATCTGTATAATTTTTAATGGGTGATTATATCCGCGGCGCCGCGATTTCAGACTTCGTACTTCATCCCGTAACTCGTCGTTTTAGTGTTTAATGTTTCATTTGACTCTCGAGGGAAGCGTCAAAGATGTACAGCACGATGATTCTGTCGAATAGGTCGCATATATTTTGTTTTGAAAAGAGCACGTAAAAAAAGCAGATTTGCCTAAAGACATGATGCGAATGGGCATTTTGACTCGCTAAAAGTCAGATTTTTACTACCTATCTACATTTAAAAGTATAAATTGGCTAATGGTAATTTAGGCGCGCCATATTTAATTGACCAGAAGATGAATTTTTGGCACCCTGTAGCTCCTACAATTTTCGTCAAAAATTTAAAAAAGTGTAGTTTTAGAATTCCCGGAACATTATCAAAAAATTAATTTCTGATATTTGAAAATTACAAAAAAATTCATTTTTTTTAAAGTGAGGTATTTTTGCGGTCCTGTGTATTACGAATTTACAATTTTTTATTGAACTTCCCCAGATCGCCATCCTGTTGCTCCTACAATTTTTTTAATTTTAAAATAACAGAAATTACTTTTTAGATAATGTTCTGGGAATTCCAAAGCTACACTTTTTTTAAATTTCGGATGAAAATTATAGGAGCTACAGGGTGCCAAAGATTCAAAAATTAATTTTCTGGTCAATTAAAAATGGCGTCCGTTTAATTCATACAAGAAAGTGAGAAGATTGCAGAGACATGGTTGAAAGGAGTGTGTCAAGAAACAAAAAGTGTTTACCCGACCTGATGTGGATAAAGCCTTGTTAGAATGGTTCAACAAACTGCATATTAACTGACTTTTTTGAACAATCTAATTAACTGTCCACGGACAACATTATAAATATCTTACACTTTTGCTAAGAAT
>JAQFZE010001095.1:0-19890 GCA_034695245.1 Dicyrtomina saundersi | reverse complement strand
TAGAATGTTGGGAAGACCAGAATCGCTATTTTTACTCAAAGAGGTATCTTATTAAATGAAACTGATATCTGAATATTTATAAGAAGATTTCACACTGCCTTTTTTATAGATGCAGAAACTAAAACAAAACCAGGATTGTCTAGTTACTTGCTTTGAGTTGAAATTGTAAATGCGGTACTTTACCTAAGACGACAGACAGTCTCGCTATTAGCAATACCAAAGCATCGACTTAATCTAACTAATGGTGAGCTCAAGTACTATTGCCTTAAACCTTAAGTCATAAACTTTGTAATACTATCTAGCATAAGTTCACATTCACTCGATAATTGCATCAACAGTAGATTATTACATGTTATTGTGTTTGGCCTTGTGAATTCTAAAGCGTATCTGAAAAAGCTTACAAAATCCGTATGCAACTTTGAATACTTTAATTGAAGTGAAATTACCTTCTTGATGAACCAGAGAGCAATCAAATACAAAACGTTGCCTGTAAATTTCAAAAATGATGATGGATCAAAAAATAACGTTTTGCTGGCTCTAAACATTTTTAAGAAAACAGCAGCCAATAAAAGCCTTATGAAAGGTATCAACAGGAACAACTTTACAAAGGAAAGAGTATTATTTGCACTTTAGCTTTTACCTACACAAGCAAATGCTTTAAGTGTTAACAAAAGTTGTCAGGTACAAATTGGTTTGAAGTTTAAAACAGCACTTACAAAATCAGTGACAATTTTAAAGTCAATATCAAAACATGAGAGAAATTTACCGCAACAAACAAATTATGATTAGCCGTTAAATGTAAAGTACCAAACAAGTTTGTGCAAAAAATAAAAACAATTTAGTTTACAGTATATATGTTAATGTATCTATAACAAGTCTCTTTGCTCCTTTACAGATGTTGAACAAACAACAACGTTCACATTATTAACACTGGTAAACTACAACAATGTCTCAGAATCTTACTCAGAGAAACTCAAGTAAAGTATCATGCAATTGCCGCAGATCAATTGAAATCAACTTTGTTAAGCGCAGAAAAAAAACAATAAAAAAACTTACTCTATTGCAATCATTCAAAATACAGACAAGTTAAAAAGCCCTGGCAAGCACTGGATATCTTACTAGGTGACATCAAAGGATAGCTTTGAATATTTTGACTCGTATGAAAATCCAATTCAGTGGTATAAAAATTTGCAATGGCCAGCAAAACACATGTTGGCAGAAAACTGCACAGCGCTACCAAGCGGCAGATCTACAGTGAGTGGAATGTATTGTATATATTATCTCTACTTTAGAGCCTAAGGAATTAGTTATAACGATTTTTTGAGTATATTTACGAGCACTGTATTAGTTGATGATAGAAAAGTAAGGAAATTAATAGAAATGATCGGTAGTGTAATACTATTAAAAAATAGCATACCGCCTAAGTTACAATCTTATACTAAATGATTTATATTTTTTTTATTTGATACTCAATAATTTTTGCCAAATATAATATTTTTTGAGTCTAAAAAGTACAAAACCTATATTATAGATGCAACATCTGAACAATTATATGCCTTAGCTGAAACTTTAAATACAACGTAAATAAATTTTGCAAACATCTAGTGATAGGATACAACACCAAAATAAAGACGTTTATTAAGCGATTAACTTGTAACGATATAATACGACTGCAAAAAGTTTTATTCAAGTATCAAAAATTTGTTAAAGCAATTTAAGCTTATGTTTTATAAGGTGTACAAAAGTGAAATTTGTCGTACTACTTTATTTTTTGACATAATCTGTGAATAGCTGTCTACGTTATAACTAATGAAGAAAATGACAACAGTTATGAAAGCAAGTAAGCCAAAGCTGTAAACTGAGCTGATGAAAATAAGTGCGGAACAAAATATAAATAAGGCTGCCTAAAAATCCAATGCTGCAATTGCTTCTCCTTCTGGCCAATTAGACAATACACAACTGCAAGGAGCAAAAATTGGCAATGAAACACCAAATCATAATAAAAGCTTTTAACGCTAAGATTGGACTCAGTACAAAGAAATAATTTCAAGACCCTTGAAACATAAGCGACGTAATATAAATACATAAATATTCTTGCAGATTTAAATAAATTTAGTTATATAAACCGTTGTAGTAATTCCATTGTTACAAGTTTTAAATAACAACTCACAGTGTTCAATACTCAATTCTAACAATGCTTTCAATACACATATAATTTGCCGTGCTGCTTGTGCATTTTGCACTTGCACTTGCATGCAACAATGTAGCTGCAGCTGATGTGTTGGGTGCGCCACTTATTACTAAAGATACGCAACATAAACACGCCACTAAATCTTCTGGAACTAGTACAAGCCACATGGACAGTAATTAACCAGGTTGGCAGTTTATTACTACGCAACTTTTTCAAATTCAATCCAACTCATTTCATAAATTTATACTTCAGGCATTTAAGTATATGCTTAAAATTTTATATGCCCAAAATGAAATTTAATAACACGTGGTCGAGAAGTTAAAACATACCATGGCAAAGCTATAAGTACAAAACAAATTTGATAACATATTTTAGTAAATAAAATTATTAGTTCATTCACTTGTAAAATTGACTTATAAACCTTATATTGTGAAGTCTTGTGCATAGTTAATATTAGTATAACTAGCACTAAATATACTTATAATTAAAATATAATTATGAATATATGAATTTTGTTTTCTTGTTTCTGCGCATATTTAGCCATCTACGTGTCAATGATCCTAGTCCTTCATTTGGTTGCATTAACATTATTAAAGCTGTTTAGAAAGAAATAAACCTAATCCCCTATCAAAGAAGGTGGCAACTAACAAAATGGCGTAGTAAAGCAGCTTGAAGATTTAGTTATAAATACTATATATGCAACTGTCTTAGCCTCACACTACTCGCAGCAGCAGTTCACGCACCTAACTCAAAACTCAAAACAAGACTTAGAGCTAGACTTCTACAATGTTTAAAGTTTTGGGCAGGACTCTGCGGTTCTAGTAAACCAACCCTTGCGTTTTACATTGCCCTTCTGAATATTTTAAGCCAATACGTGTATTGGTTTAATACAATGGCGCATTACATTACCTCAACGTACACCACAAGAATTGTCGGCACACAATTGCATTACAAACAAGAAAATTACCCTTTCCCTACTGTGCCCTAAAGAGTAATTTATTTCTGATTTAAAACAACTCTGCAAATGCAGAAAACAACGTTTTTTATCTGGTTTTGATTACTGACATAAACAATTGTTTGCGTCACAGGCGTAATAACAAGCAATTCTATTGCCTGATTTGTTTTAGATCGTTTAATTTTGATCAGAATCTAGAAAACTGCCAAAATCTCGTCTCAAAATAAATTGTTTTTTCAAGACTACACAAACAAATCAAGTTTTCTAAACTGTAGCAAACTTTATTCCACCTGTACCTGGTTGTATGTAAATCTTAACATTCTTAAATTCTATTAAAAATTTAGAATCTTCAAGAAACAATATTTACAGTTCAAAGAAGATTCTTTCAGCGACATATTTATTTGTTGTTATAAGTCTGATAATAGTCTACTAGAAAATTGTCGCAGTGAAGTATTTTAATGGTATGAATTTGATGAATCATTTCTTAAAACTATTGTAAGACATTCGAAAACAAAATGAGGTGGAGCTTGGCTTGTTGATCGGTCATTTTTTCGACGAAAAAAAGTGCATATAAGCCCTCTAAGAAAAATAAAACGGACTTGTCGAGTTTTGAAGCTTTAAGGAGCTTGCTGTAGACTAGGCCTTTAATTATGAAATTTCCACTCCGCCTGCTTTCTGAGCCCACCCCTGATCATAGGAGGATCTTTTTTCGTCCACTTTACGCTGTAAGCTCTGGAGTACTGTGGACTTCCGTGGAGTGCAATAGACAACTACCTGACTACTTAAAAACATTTAGTTTTAGTAGTACCAACCTATTGTACATTGTTTTATTATTTAAAACTAATGTTGTATGCTCATGCATATCATTGCATATGCATATATTATATTACTATATAAAGTATAAGACCCATGTGTAATTAAAATCAGTGTTACAGCCCAACGCTGATAAGAAATAATTATAATAAATAGTCCTGTATATATAAAATGCTAAGGCTAAAGCATATATATTATTTTAATTTATTTTAAATAAATAATTATTGTTACAATAGGTATGTGACAAAATCTAATTTTACAATCTAACGCTAATTACTAAATGATGCTGTATGCTAAACGTCTTAATGCGAGTGCAACATTATTATATTTGAATTGTGTTACTATTTTAAAAATTATGTAGCAAAATTTGCTGTTACAACGCAAAACTGCGTATTTTTAGTTTTATTATAGATGGGATTTATTTTGGTTATTATTTATAAAATACTAAATTGAAATCGAATACAAAAACATATAATAAAATTAGCGGTACTGTCAAAAACTTACACACCCATGAAACTGACAATTGTGTCTTGAAGTAATGACAAAGTTAAATTTAAAATTAAAGTAAATCATATACTTATACTGCAGAAACAATAATATATTCTAGAGATTTATAAAAGTTTAAACTTATTACTAAATACAGATTGTAAATTAATTGTTATAAAAGTCCAATTTTTGCAAAATTATTTAGCAGCAAACTGATTCTTTGTAAAAGTTGCTGCCTGTCCATTATTATCAGAGTCTAAGTAGTCAGCCTCTAACTCAGACTCAAAGATAATAATATCATCTTGATCGGAATTAGAACAATCTAAATCAAACAACCTTATAAGTTGCATGGCGTTCTGATTGATCTAATCGTTTTTTGTTTAGTTCATTATGTCTTTGTCGGCGCCGTTGTGCCACTGCACATGACGATAATACGTGTCTCTACGAGATAACACACAGTCGAAAACTAAAATTGCATGATTAACTTTAACTAAAGCAAAAGTTTGTTTAATCCCGTTTTTAGCTTTAAATTAATGATATGCTTCTACTGCTTATACCGTTGCAACATTAGGCGCAACAGCAGTGGCTGAACTTCATGCTAAATTTTACTTCGTAGTCGCGCAACCTACTTGACGCTGTACGGTCGTGCAACCCAAGAAACACTGCCTGGTTGAGGAACATGACTGACACTGCCAGGACGTGCAACAAAACTGACACTACCTAGTCACGGAACTCAACTGATTCAGGCCAGTCGTGCTACAAACGCACATAGCATGGTCGTCCAACCAACCAAAATAGCACAGTCATTTAACCTAACTCAGTGTTGAAACCCAACTGACACGGCCGGGTGTTGCAACAAAACTGACAATGTCAGGTAGTTTGACTAAACTAAAACTGCCTGATCGTGCAACTGACAAGACAATATTTGGTCATGAAACCCAACCGACACTACCTTGTTGAAAACGTGGCTAACACTGTTCAGTTGCGTAACCCAAATTATTCGGCCTTATCGTGAGACAAACTGAAATCGCCCTGTTGTACAACTAAACCTTAACGGCACAGATGTGAATCCAAAAACATAATGCATGATCTTTGACCCAACTGACACTTTCTGGTCGTGACCCTAAACTGACACAGCTCAATTTTGCAATCAAACTAACACTGAGCTAAGGCGACCAAACTTACACTTGCCGGTCGAGCAACGCAACTGACAATACCTAGAGGTGCAACCCAACAGACAAAACCTAGTGTTGCAACTTAACCATTATAGCTTTGTCGCGTAACATGTCTGACACTGGCAGGACGTGCAACACAACTGACACTTTTCGGTCGCGCAAAATAACTTATTCCGTTGAGTTGTGCAACAAACTATCACTTCGCAGCAGACACTGGCAAGGCAACCAAACTAACACTTGCCTGTCGAGCAACCCAACTGACAATGCGTCGTGGTGCAACCTAACAGAAAATACCTAGTGTTGCAACCCAACCGACACTGCCTAGTCACAAAACGTGCCCGGCACTGCCAGGACGTGCAACACAACTGGCACTACCCGGTCGGGGTACAAACCGACATCGCTCAGTCGTGCAACCCAAAAAGTCATGCTCAGTCGTGCAACCACTATGACAGTTTCCAGTCGTGCAACCTAACTGACACGTCTCAGCTGCGCAATGAAACTGACACTGCCAGGTTGTGCTACCAAACTGACAATGCTTGCTTGTGCAAATCAACTGAAAAAACTTGCTGGTGCAACTCAACCGACACTGCCTGGTCGCAAAACGTGCCTCACACTGCTGGAACGTACAACACAACTGAAACTGACGGATCGCACTTGAAACGGCCCAGTCGTGCAACAAACTGGCATTGCGTATCCGTTAGAAAACAAATCGCATTGTTTGGTTAATCATCTTAACAGACAATGCCTGGTTGTTGCCAATTGTGCCAATTGTGGTTGTTTAACCTAAATTACACTTCTAGGTCGTGAATTGAAACTAACACGGCCCAGTCGTGCAACAAAACCAACTCTGCCAGGTGGTGCAACCAAAATGACACTTTTACCAAATTCAAATTTTGCCTTAACGGCGGCCGTAGATTATAGTACAATTCTTTGAATTCTACATTTTAATGCTGATGATAGTGAATGCGGTTGTGTTTGCCTATCCATTGTACAAAGTGATGCAATGCACTTTACTTTGGTATGTTGCAACACCAGTTTAATTTCAGAGATATAAAACGTAATCGGGTTGTAATTTTGTTAATTGTTTGCTAGTTTTATGTTTGCACTTATAATACAAATTAATTAAACACTAATTCTTATAAAATGTATTGATATTATTATTTTTCAATGAAATGTTATATAAAAATCTTTTCAGTTTTGGGCTGATCGATACGATCGTGTATTCTGCGTTTCTTATTATTGTGTTGGGTATATATAAGTATTGTATTTGCACAATGATAAGCCGTTTTGTGCTTTTTATTTTAATTTATTGCATTATTATTTAATTACGTAAATTAATATTGTATATTACGCATCTTAAGTGTGTATTGAGAATTCTAATTGCAGCTAGGCATTATTTTATTAAAATTTTAGTATGAACACTAATTTTATTTATTTTGCCTTTACTTATCTCATAAAAATTAAAAAGGAAAATGGTAAAGCATAAATAAATGAGAAATAAATATTAAGAAGGAATAATTACTATTCTATGATATTATATAGCATAGTCATGTCATTACATGTCACATGCATACTATAATACCATTACATACGTAATAGAGTAGGAGTGAAAGAGGAACGTGGAAGTACAAGGCACAAGGTAGTTAGGTACTTCTATTCTAATGTAAGCGTCAAAAAAGTATACTTTGACTCGTCAATGCAATGGTAAAACGAATTAAACACAATCTTCTGCCTCAAGCTTTTTGAGGGACCAAGGCGCAATGAAGCTCTGTGGATCGACGTGGAGCTGTGCGTTGGAGCTGCCTTCGTCAATTTCCAAATCAGGAGCCTAGGCCTTTGAGAATTTGAAAGACCGACGCTTAGTTCACGAAGAAATATGCCTTTGTTCTCTGTACAATGTCTGACAATGCTTAAAACGAATATTTGCTTAAAAAAAGATATTTTTGTTCATCAAACGAAGTAAAGAAACAATTTAATAAATCAACACATTGCCATTTGTGCAAAAGTTAATTCAACAATGTAAAGAAGATATTCAAAAACTTTCATCATAATCATCACTATGTTAGCTTAAAGTTTGCAGCATGCAGCCGATTTAATCTTTAAATAAAATACAAGCATGAGATTCCTATGATTTTACACTGCAAAAGGAGTTTTGACTACTTTTTATTAATAAATGCAATGAAAACTAATAACTTTGAAGCTAAGAATGGTAAGGTTATTGCAAAATCCGCTAATAATTTAAAATCTATAACAATAACTTCAAAAAATACTAAGCTTTAAGACCTACAAGGTCTTCAAGTTCAATACTCGTCAGCCAAACTACTAGAGAAGTGTTTACTGAAAGAAAATTAATCTCTTAAGAAAAAGTTCGTTTTATCGATTCAATTTTATTTATGGATTTAAGTTTAACAGATTTAGTCGAATATTTAGTACCGCAAAACAAATAATAACTTCAGCTTGTGTCGCAGTGTAAACCGCATTTTGCTCCGGAAAGTAAAATCAAATTAGCAAAATCAGAAGCTGCGCAGTAGGCACAAGAATGTAATAAAGTGTTACAAACACCATAGTGCTTTCCGTTTAAGGCATTAAGCAACCGTTTTGCATTTGGAAAAGCAATTTCTTGTAGAAACTAATTCCAGCGATCGATACTAAACAACAAACTGATTTATAATAACGAATAGGAACTCGTGCAACGGGTGTGTCATTTGTCGAAGGTTTAGTTTTGTTAAAAGTACACTGTGGGGTTAGGTTTAAGCAACAACGATGTTTTAAAATGTATATTGATGCAAATCTATAAAAAACAAAAAAGCCAAGATACTGTTGGAGAACAAAGCATAAAACTAAATAACAACGTAACTTATGGGGAAAATGTTACAAATGTCTTAGCATTTGTTAATGATAATATTTGTATAAGTGCTGCAAAGCTGAAAAATGAATTGCGTTCCCTCGTTGCTAAGACTTCGAGGAAATGTCTGAAGATGTTAGCATATTCACTAAAGAATTAAAAACATATCGCGTTACAAACTCACTGTTAACTAAATTAGATATTTTGGATTGTGCAACAGTGTTGTTTTAAAAAAATAAAAATTTCCTTGTGAGATTATACATTAAAAGTACATTTAAATTACTCTTATACAGACTGATACAAAATGCATACAATTGACGAGCTGAATACGTTTTAGGACGATTTTTTAAAAGCACAGATGGAGTTTAATTTTAGTAAAATTCTTTGCAACTACATGTTTTTTAAACTTAATGAACACCAGCACCCAGTATTGCCGACTTTCAATAAAGATAAAAGCGGAAAATTAAAAATACAAAGTTTGTTTTAAAAAAAATTTATTATTTGGAAATGTAAAATGCATAGTTTGTTGTTTCTAAACGATACAGTACAACAAAAGTGTAAAGGATTTCCAGCAATTGCAATGAGGGAATGTAAGCACAAAAAGTACAACAAAATGTTAGAAACCAACAAAACTTGTAGAATAAGTATAAATTCAATAGGAGCAAGAGACCACGACTTGCACACTGGCAAAATTGTTAGATTAGCATATAATTCTGTAGAATTGTCTCTAGTGTTCTTAGGTGCATATAACTGTAAATATTGTTTACCGTTTGGTCACGTGGATTTGCTTAAGAAATAACTTTATTGAATTTAAAAAATATTGTAAATATTTTAGCTTTGTGAATATAAAATTTGTAAATTAATATTTAGGTTAAACTAAACTTACTTTGGTTTGTGAAAATAGGCATAAAAAGTTTGTATATTAAAATTTAATGGTCAGTTTAGTTATAAGAATTGGTAAGCACTCTTAGGTTAACCATTACACTAAATATGAAATAAATACAAAATTTAAAAAATTGTAAAAGTACAAGTAATTTTGAAAGTATTGTAAAATGTACATGTGTAAATAGTAAATTTAGAATTGTGCAAACGATTATAATAAACTACGTTTGTTGTAATGTACGCCTAAATGTATATATCGTGCGTCAATTTAAATTGTATTTGTTTACCAAAAAGAATTTATACACAATAAAATGTAAATATGTGAAAATGTTAAAATTACATCTGATTGAGTCGCTTTATTTATGAATCTTTGGGTTTTGCTACTTGCATTTAAATACATAGGGCTTGCATTTAAGTATTCTTTTTTATTTATTGAATTCGTTTCATATTTTTTGATAGGTCATACATGACATTGCAAATCCATATATAAAGGAACTATGTACCTGCCTACCTACTGACTACATTATCAATATTTAATTCATTCATTGTTTTATCATATCTATTTTTCCTCATTTCACCTTCCAAGTACCATAGTCAGCACACAGCGCGAGGCAAAATGCCAGATAAAGTACCTGCCTACCATCCAAGTATGTACCTCCCTACGTACATAAATATTATAATTATAATTATAATTTTAATATCATAATGCATTAATAACTGCAAAAATCAATGCTAGTCTCCAGCTCCCAATTCATCCCACGATATCTGTACGTTCTTTCCGTTTATTGATCTGTATCATTCCTTCCATATCTGCATCTGCCTATATTACCTTCGGTTCCTTTTCACATATCTTTCTCGTTCCTTTTATCATCTGCCTTTCTTCTTCCGAGTCTACAGCCACCCCACAACCACAAAAACAGCCCCATACCTACAATACAAAACACAACTGTGTCAAAACATTAACTATAACAGTAGTTATGTCATACTATCTTCACTTACCACCGACCTCCTACCTACATCTTCAAACTGCATTGGGATAATCAGAGGTTATTGCATAAATATGGATGAAGAGCTAGGATAACAAGGCTTTGTTGCAAAATTTATCAAATGATGTGACTACTATAGTGTTTTACTGCTTTTTAGATGTTTAGCGTAAGCATCTATTGAAACGGTCATGTCTGTCTGTCCGTTCGTTGGCGGTGCTCTACAGGTTACAGGTTTTAACTGATTTCTTTCAAACTCTTTTTAAACTACCAAAAATGCAAGCAAGAGGTGTTTTATTGTTTTTTAAGGCAGTCAGACTAACCAGTTTTTGACATTTACCTGTTAAACAAACCTACTTTTAAAAAACAGAAACGATCGACAGCAGAAAGGGCCAAAATACGTGTAAACACATGCAAAATATACATGTACATACGTTATTTTAAATTCTATGGGGCATATACAAGTGAAACAAATTGTATAAAGTACAAACTCGACCAATTTTAGCTTAAAGATCTCAGGCCTGCTATGTCACACACACGGGAAATGTGTTTGCTGGGTGGGGAGAGAATGGGGTTAGAATCAGTAAATCAGGAATTTTAAAACCCTTTTTACATGCATAAATTTTTAACCAATTTTCTTTAATAATTTCCAACTTTCACACAACCTCAAATGCGACTCGAAATTTTTGTATTAGTTTTGATTGCCATCATACTGTTACGAGTAGCGATGTAGTCATCGCTAGATTAGAATTAAAATATTAAATAAGAAAATTAAATTAGAAGGATAGTATTATTATTATTATCAGGATTAAATTAAATTATATAGGAATATCTTTTGAACGAAACATAGGATTTAACATTTAATAAACAACTACAAGATGTGAGATCGTGAGCAACGGATGTAGAGTAATCTTAAATAAGATCATGTTTAACAAAATAATGATGAATTTTAAATGATGTGTTTAAATGTTAAGTACTATGGATGTTTGTAGTTAATGTTATGTCAATTTAGAATTGAGAATAAGTTAGCTTTTGAGATTTTAAAGGAAAAAGAAAGACATTCCTTTGTCAGAAACCTAACGATAACCACTACTAGCTTTAACTTGTATAGTTAATCATTTCAGAGAAACACTCAAAGGTAAAACTGTTCAAATAAATTATAACTTGTTATTTTATTGTTAAGCTAACCATTCTCCTCACGACTACGATTATTTCGCATTTATTCTTTCATCGCATCTTGATATAAATCTATACAGTTTACATGGTAGCTCATGCTGAAAAAAGGTATCAGTATTGCGCAATCACTTTTTGAATTATAACAATATTTGTAATTTTATTTTGAATGGAATTTTTTTTCTCTCTCAAAGTAATTTGTATAATTTAAAAATCAAATAATCGTATAAAAATTTAATGAAACCTTCCTTAAGGAAAAAAGTGAGACACCAATAAACACGAAAAATATAAATATTATTTAAATATCTTGTATTAATTTTATTTTTCGGTTCTCCCTACATTCGGATTTGGGTATTGAGATTAGAGGTGGAAGTGAGAATAATAATACGCTTGTAATGCTATAAGAAAAGGCTTAGTAGTCTGAAGTAGCAAAATTCAAAATTTCTAATATAAAAAAGTGCACTAGACATACATTTCTTTTTCTTACCTTGCTTACTATAGCACAGGCAATATTTCAAAAAATCGCCAACGCACAACTAAACAGCAAATTAAGTTCAGCTGGTCTAGAAAAAAAAGTTTACGTTAACAGATTTGGAAAATGCACACAAGAACAGCTAAGCGGGTTGACTTTCACAAGGTATGTAAATTCTTAAGATTTAAAAGCTTTTATCTTCGTATAAAAAGTCTCATAAGCATATGTTGACTGATAGAACGAGTTAAAAGGGAACATATTTATTAATTAGTGATTAATTAAATTTAGTGATTATAGCATACAGTTACACCAGATCACCAAAAACGGTAGTATTCCAGAGAATAATACGTTAGTCATAAATTGTAAGCTGTGGAATTTTATTTTGATAAAATCCTTAATATAACAAAATTCTTGGGTTTGGAGTAATCACCTTGTTGCTTGCATAATAATATAGTGTATAATATTATTTAAGTTAGAGTTGAGTAGAACCCCTATAAATAGATAAGACAGAGCAACAAAAATACAAATTCTTAGAAAGTGAAAATCCTATGACGAAATAAATAAGCATTTTAGTCGCAGAGTCTAGATGCGTGAAACGTAAGCTGTCAATTGAACATACTTTTTAGTTACGAAGTGAAGCATAACTATAGCTCAGAAGAATTGAGAAAAAAGTCGATATTAGATCATATTGTGATTGGGATAGCATTACGAAAATACTAACACTAACATAAGTATGAGTTTGAGAGATCCAACCTGGGGGATCGTGAAGCAAAAATTTGACCCCACAATAGACGATAGCCAGGATCATATAAATCATTTCAATTGATAACTGCAATGATGAAAATAACTAATGGGCAAGAAAAGGGCAGACTATTTAGAGCTACTCTAACAAGCATGCACAGGACTGGTATGAAAATATAAAAAAACATTAATTACTGGCAGCAGATGAAGCACGAGTTCCAGAAAACATTTTACAGCAGCAAGACGTAACTCAAACAGACCTGCTGACAAGGAAAACGCAAGTAAGAAAAATACAAAATCCACTCAAGCAATGATGTCTATAGACAATAGGGGAACACCTAATACTACCATGAATTAAAAGGGCATCAAATATTCTACATTCCTGGAAACGAGAGCCATAGTCACTCTCATCAGTAACAAAATTATCAGAACAAAGGAAATTGAGCAATTACTGGATTTCCATGTGGAAGGGCTAGGCGGAGTAATGCAGTCAGCCATTGGAAAAACAAAACTGACATTGATAAAAAACAGGGATAAAAAAAATTGAGGCATTGGTCCTACAAAATGTTCAACTGCCGTTGGTTTTATGGTATAATTGTTTTCAGAAATACGATGCCATCCTAGACTGTTCTGCCCAAAGATGTGTGCCAAGATAAAGAAATATTAAACCATTTGACTATAAAGTCAGAGTAGCGTGATGTTCAAAATACACTATTCCTATCTACTCAGGGAATAACAAAGCAAGAATAGCAGAAACAACTCACCTTAAACCTAGATCAGCAACAACGTCTAAAGTAGAATGTGGTCATCAGGATCAATCTGAATTACTGTTAAAACTTAATCAAAATGTGTACAAAAAGCAGATACTGTTTATTACAAGAGCGATCATCAACAGAACAAATCCAGAAGTTTTAATCTATAATCCATCAGACAAGGAGAAGACCATATTTCGTAGGGCGGTCATTGGGACTTACGAGGACAGATACACTATCATCCATGGAAAAAGAGCTAGGGTAGACCAACGTTAAACTATGGAAGATGAAAGTTCTAAAGCCAAAAGTATTCAAGCCTATGACAAAGAAGCAACTAAATGAATTAAAAATCAATACAGACTTGGAGGAGGCAGAAAAACAAGTACAAGTAAGGCAATGTAGAAATTAGGCCACTACATTCTGACAAACAGAGTGTAAAAATACTTAAGTATGCACGTTATTCGCAGTTAAAGTAAATAGTATTAAGAACAGAAGAAGAATAGCAAAAGCATGAAATTTCATTTGATTTTGACGAGTTTAATAAAGTGCCAGAATTATGAGAAAGAATTGGGCTCTCAAGAAGACAAAGCAGAAATATAAATTAAAATTAAAAGCAGAAAGCAGCTGCAAATACAGGCGTGAGGACAATTAAAAATAAAAAAGAAAGCTGTTTTACAACGAAAAAATGATGAGGCCAAAAAAACGGATCAATCAATAACAGAAAGATCTACAAGAATTAGTCAAAAACTTATGAGATATATGACTGTCTAAATTATTTCTACTCTCAACCGACACCACAAGGGCAAGCTTAGATTAGCTGGCGATAGCCCAACTCGGAAATTTTGTAAAATTTTTTCAACTTCCTATTTCTAATTAATTTTGAAGTGCTTTAATTGCTTTGATTTTCAAAAATGGACCACAACAACAATTATTCAGAGACATTGGTTTTGGAAGGAAACGCTTATTATGTATTAACAACAATGAAAATGGAGTACCAAATAAGTAGGAGACTAAACGCAATAAAGAAAATATTAAAAGGCTTCAAGAAAAAAGCAAAGGAAATTGATAGTGGAATGGAAGATCTGCCCATACCAAGCTTTGAGAGACGTTGCAGAAAGGTCACGGGAGCTTCCATTCATCACCAGTATAGCCTGAGAAGAGATAGAGAATGGTGCCACAACATTACAAATTCAGCACTAGACTTTTAGCAGTGTGACACTACTTGGCAAGAGCGGAACTTCTACCTGGGAAGTTGGGGCCAGATCGGGACGTTTATTAGGGCTGACGGAAAAACCGTCAGATTTGATTCTGAAGTATCGTTTGAGTACAAGTATTGTAACGCTACACGGGCAAGAATTCGAAGATTATGGTATGGCAGGTAATTGGCAAAATTGGACGCCAACTGTGATTATGTTGTAAGAACTTGGAAGCGCAAGAGAGTATTGACTAATAAATTGATTTATTTAATTCAGCACGCGCACCGATCCGGATTGGGATGTTCATTCTGCCTAAATACTATTTGGAGGTACTCATCTAGAAAGGACTTTGCGAAAAAACACTTGGAAGCTGACTACTAACCAGCAGAGGATTAGGATGCAGAACAAGTATCAAAGCTCAGGCAATTTAGAACGTGTTTAAAGAATAACGCAGATTTGTTGCCACCAATCCTTCAAATACAGTTAAAAAACGATGTTGTGGAGATAAAGCAAAAGGCAAAAGATAAATAGCAACCATCAATTGAGAAAAAAATCTAAGGATAAGATACACATTTAAAAAAAATTACAATAATAAGATAAAGTATATAAAATTGGAATTTATAATGTAAAGCGATAAGGTAGAAAGAATATATATATGTATATAGTATATATCAAAAAATATTTGTGGGGGAAGATTCAATATTCTTAAATATATTTACTATTATTAAAGAGACCTTGGTGAAATGCGAGAGCGCATATCTAAAGGAAGTAGAAGAAGTGTTACGAGTCGTGATCTAGTCATTGCTAGATTAAAATTAAAATATTAAATAATAAATAAATTATAAAGGAATATCTTTTAAATGAAACATAGGATTTAGCATTTAATAATTAACTTTACAAGATGTCAGATCGTGAGCAACGGATGTAGAGCAATCTTGAATGAGATCATGTATTACGAAATAATGATGAATTTTAAATGATGTGGGTCATGATGTGTTTAAATGTTAAGTACTATGGATGTTTGTAGTTAATTTTAAGTCAATTTAAAATTGAGAATAAGTCAGCTTTTTAGATTGTAAAGGAAAAAGAAAGACACTCCTTTGTCAGAAACCTAACAATAACCACCACTAGCTTTAACTTGTATAGTTAACCATTTCAAAGAATAACTCAAATTTAAAACTGTTCAAATAAATTATAACTTGTTATTGTATTGTCAAGCCAACTATTCTCCTCACAACTACGATTAATTCGCATTTATTCTCTCATCGCATCTCGACATAAATCCATACAGTCAACAAGACTATTTAGTTTCACAAGTGCGCTTGTATTTTCTTTGATAGTTACCTATCTGGCTACGCAATCTAAGATAGCCTAAAAATAATGTCAAACAGTATATCACTACATTTGTACTGCCCCGCTCCCATGTCGTCACTTTAACTCAAAAATGATGTCAGCCAAATTATCACTTTTTAAATGTTGTCCGTCTGTCCCCCTTTTCATTGTTGTACGCTACAGGTCGCAATTGTTATCTGAGTATATTCAAACAGCTTTTTTACGCTCGGAAATGCGATTTAGATGTGCTGTTTAGTTTTTGTTATCATCTTATATAGTAAGTGATTTCCAATAAGCAGTGAAATGGCCTGCTAGAACCTGTCGCAACAAAACAGGCAACCTAATAAGTACAGCTAGTTGTATTTAAAATACGTCCTAATATATATTTTTTCTGTTTGTTATTTAAATACTAGGAAAAACAGAGTATTTTACTTTCAACTATCCTGAAGATTACGAACCAAGTATTACAAAAGTGGCGCTGTCTTTTTACTCCGGGCTTTTTGCATACAATGGATGGTAAGTCAGATATATAACATTGGCATGATGTTTGAATTCCTAATGAGTTTGATCTTCTAGAAACACTTAATTGGTATAAGTATAGGCAAGTGTACCATTACCAAGCCATATTTAATTCGCACCTTAGCTATAACTTCACTCGCGTAAAGTTGGTTTAGATAAAATTCAAGCTATTTAGATTTTAGCGTCACAGTTACCAGTAAAGTGTAAGTATGTACTATGTACGTACCTTTTGCGATCCATATCTGGCACGCTTACAAATTTGTTCGTGATATTACTTAGCTCAAGCCCCATAGCGTGTTTATAACTTTCCTGTGTATCCTATTATTCTTAACTTGTATGTGTTCTCAATTATTGATTATTGGCCTGGTGCGTATGGCATTCAGAGCATGGGTGATTTTCAAGTGCTGCAGAATAAAATTAATTAACCTACTGTACAGTTTACTGATATTGGTCTTTGGAATAATCGTAAGAAAGGTAAGGTTACAGTAAATGAGAAATTAGTTTTGGAAAGAGCAAATACTTTGTCAGTATCGGAAAGAGTGTGATTTTACATTTTAAGGAATGTCTTTTGTTTTTCGTATTCTGAAATATGGACCTGATGTTATTACTAGTTATAATAGTTGGTTTGTATGAAATGTCGTGCGTGGCACTAGATGTAGTAGTTCATGTATATTGAATCATCCAGTGAATTGTAACACAGCTTCATATAGGTGATACGAGCTCTTTTGTTTATAGAAGCATTGCTGAATGGAATGCATTGCCTCATAATTTAAAATGATAAGATAACTCGCATTGTAGATTTGAATCTAATCTAACTGAATATTTAATATCCAGCCGTGGTGTGCTTGAGTATCTTGTTCCCCAGCCTCCGTAATTACTTTTTAGATGCTGAGCTTAGGCATCTATTGTAATGGTCATGTCTGTCTGTCCGTCCGTCCGTCCGTTGGCCGTATACTACAGGTCACAGTATTGACTGGATGTGCTTGTAACTACTTTAAAACGATCAGAAATGCTAGATGCTGAGCTCACAGTGAATAGGTTTGATCACTGGAAGACAATGTTGTTGTGGTAACGTTAACATAAAAACACCGCAGCTAGCGCCAAATGGTGGGCTAGCTACGAGATTTGCTGGCAAGAATAAGCCGGGTACGAATGGTAAACATACAAGTGGGCTTGATAAGAACAGCGCAGGTGCGAGTAGGCCTAGTATGATTTTTGGTGAAACCAGTGGACAGGGTACGAGTGGTGCTGGTGCGAGTAGGTTTGGTAACACCAGCTAAGGATAAAGTTAGCTGGATACTAGTGGGCTTAGCAGGAGTAGCGCTGGTACGATTGGGTTAGGGGCAAAATTTTCTGTTACTATTGGAAAGAGTACGAGTAATTTGAGTATGCTTGGTACCATTTTAGCTTGTGCAAAAGAGCTAGGTGGAAAAAGCGTCTATAAGAGTGAGCTAGGTACGAGTTTTAAAGCTACAAGTTGGCAGAGTACGAGTGACGCTGTTTGAAGTGGCCTGGGTCTCCGGCACTGGTTATGGTGCAGAAAACGATGACTGTAATCTGAGACGAGAACCATCATCTTTTTCAGCGTCTTCAGTGAAGACTAATCTCAAGCCCAACTCCAAAGCCTGGGAAGTGCATAAACTGCAATAAAATTACAGTTCTCCACTTTGACTTTAACATGAATATGCTTTTGAGATATGTGCTATGCACACATAATTAAAGTAAATATAAAGTTAAAGTGGAGTCTTGCAGAATTTAAATTAAATTCTACATAGAAAATCTGTGGAGCAAATTAAATGGAAAATTCAACTACATGGTGGTGATACGAATAAAAAATAGCAGCTATGAGATAAAGAATAGAATAAATTATATATAGCAGTTGACTGTAAGTAAACGATAATGGTAATTGTAAATTGGAATTAACTATAAGTACTAATATAAAATAAAATGCTGAAAATAAATGTGCATTAAAATATTAAATGATTGTAGAAATATGCAAATTCCATTAATTAATAAATATATTTATATTTTATTAGAAAAGTGCTTCAACACAATACTTATTGTGGAGTAGGTAAAATTACAAATTAAAAGAAATTAGGCAGTGTTGCTTGGACTTTCATCTTTCTTTTAAGAAAGAGTTAAAATAAAATAAAACTATATTATGAAAACAAATGATATATATTGATTGACACATGAATGTAAATGACTTTGATTTGTAATGAAAGGAGCAAGTGCCAAGATAATTAAATTTTAAATTATAAAAGAGCTTCTACATCTATAATAGAGCCTAACAAAAATAAAAGAACTTAAATGTTTTAAACGCTTATTTACTCAGCCTTTGCTGATCCGTTGCAGCAAGAGAAAAGAAAACTATAAAAAAAATAAACTAAAAACTTAGTAACTAAATCTATAAATTCAAAATTATCATAGCTATGGTATTTTAATTTTTGTTTAGATGGTGTTTTTAACAAACATAATGGCAACAAAAAGCTACCAAAACGATGTACAAGCATGTAATAATGAAAAATAATTCAACTTAACTAAATGCGTAATAATTACAATCTGTGGCCGTAAGGAGAACCAAATTAGTAAAACTAAAAACTAAAAACATACAGTTATACATTGTGTGTTTCAAACAGTAAGGCAACGGTCGAAACGCTGCAAATGTAGGTTCCAGTTTTGAAAGACACAACATACCAAAATAAACGTTTAATAAAAATATAATTATCAATAACTCATTAAGCTAAAATTAATTCAAAACTAAGTCAAAAAGTTAAAATAATATTTTTTAATTTGTAAAATATACACTTGGCTCGTGTGAACAAATAAAGATTTTCAAGTTACTTAAAATTTAAAAATTTGAACAAAAGATAACTTAAAGTTGATACAAATACCGAATTAGCGGAAACAATTGCAGCCTAGAGCATTATTTGTTTGTAAAACAGTAGTCATTGAGTAGTAATGTTTTAGGAAGTGCATAAGCCATCTATCACTTTAGAAGTTTCAGCTGACATAGTTTCATCCGCGCAAAACGATTAAAAATAACTTGTAGACGCGAGGCTGAAATAATGGAAGCACAAAAAGTTCGCAAAGGCAATAGGAAAGGTTTCTACAAAATGCTTTAGTGTAAAATTTCTAACAGAAAATAACGAATCAATGGTAAAAAATAAATGACTTGGATTAAAATAGAAAACATATCTAAAATGCTCAGGTTACTGTTTTATGATGTTTAAGGGAGTCATACGGGAAGGATCAGCATGAAAAAAGAATTCTTCAGAGTTAAGAGATGCTGCTTGGTTTGAGTTTGAGTTTGAGTTTGAGTGATCTTTATTCAAGTGTCAAGTTCATCAATACAAATGTACTGCTCTCAACCAA
>JAQFZE010001094.1:0-19891 GCA_034695245.1 Dicyrtomina saundersi | reverse complement strand
CGGCGTCGTCAAAATCTGACAGTTCAAAGTCCCCACTACATTGAGCGGGATTTCTATCCAGATGAATTGGAAAACCCAAAATTTCGGCCATCACGTGACTACCATGTGATCCGTGAAATCCAATAAGCGCCGAGGAATGAATTCACTTCTCGGCGCGCATTGGGTTACGACGATTGGGTTTGGTGAAGTGGGGACTAGTATAGTAGTCCATCTATCATTTTTCATTGGCGTTCATGAGTCGGTGGACAATATTTAGAATTAAATAATTTTGTATTTCAACTACGATTCTCATCGAAACGATGACGACTTTGTGACTAGATTTTCGTAAAAAGTTAACTTGGCCCATACAGTCCCCTGGTTGGCCTACTGTTTCGAAAGGTTACAAAATTTAAAAGTAAATACCGAGTATTTAAAACTAATTCCTTGATATTTAAAATAATAAATTAAGGTATTTAAATATAATTAAATATCGAGTATTTAAAATTAGTGATTGTCCACAGACTGTTCATGCCAAAAAGAAATGCGTGTAGGGGGCAAAATTCCTTCTTTTTCAGTTACGTAATTTATGCACGCTCCCGGCAAGGTTGGAACTGCCGTACTCTAGTTAACACAAAACTTTAGCATAGTAGAAACAGGCAGAAATCCTGACTGAGGATAAGGGCCAGTGCAGGAAAACTTTTATTACAACTTTTGTCGGTGGTTCGTCTGCTAGTTCGTGGGAGAGGTTTGCCTATAGTTTGGTTTGACTTGTCATCATATTCATTCAACTTTTTGGGTTCACCAAAGCACAAGTTCTTGTTGTGGATTAATTACAATAATTAAATAATTTTGGGTGTTATTAAACATAATAAAAAAATGCAGAACAGTGCTAGTGGTCAATTAAACCCTGATCCTAAGGAGGAGGCCCCTTGGTACGTCAAGTATGGCGTTCGAACTATAGGAGCTGTTGGAGGAGGATGTAAGTCGTCACAAATTTAACTGTACCCTGTACCCTGTAGAAGGTTTAACAGTTGACAGCATTAAAATATTTTTAAATTATATTCTTACAGCACTATATTTTGTATTTTGGCATTATGGAAGTATTAACAATGAAATGGGAAATTATCAAACACAGTATTATGTGTTTTATTCATTATATCTGTATTTAGGAAACATATAATTATTGTTTGCATAAAATATTACGTCCCTTCGCAAGATTGAAAGGGGCTTTTATTTTTACCCTTTCCTATTGACTGTTGGCGTCATTCATTCATTATTAGTAAACTTGAAATGCATCACCAGTGATGAATTTGTTTACTCCTTTTGCATTTGTAATTTTCCATAATTTGATAGAACGTCTGGTAACTGCTCAATTACGGAGTTGTAAATCCGTGTTAATTTGCTTTAAAATATTATTAAACGAGTTCAGAGTTCAGTGGATTGTTCATGCGTCACTCAAACAAACCGATGCTGACTAGCCGTGGCTATTAAGTCTATGTAATTGGTATGGAGCTATGTTTGAGTTATCAATGTTTGTAAATTTCAGTGGCGATACTACTGGGTGCAATAAGTGCTATTGGCAGCATCTTAACATTCTCCCCACTATGCCTCATACTATCAATTTGGCAAATGTAAGTTACCTACGGTCATCTCAGCGGGATTGTTATGTTATTATTTTTGGCTTGTACATTGTTTTGTAAATTGATCAAGAATGTACTCGGGGATGACAAAATAATATTTTTTTAACTACCCAGGGTCTTGGGATTTGGAGTCATCGTGATAGAGTCTCCATGTTGCTGTGTATTTGTCGAACATGTTGCCACCATAACTGCGAAAGTTGAAAGCAAGCCACTTATCATCAAAGCCGCAATTTACGTGTTGTAAGACATTTATTCATTACTTTTATCCAAACTTGGCCGGATGGAAGAAAATAATCATTAATTAATAGAATCAGAGAATAACTGATAGATTTTTTCTGCAGTGTTGTACTTAACAACGGATTAATATAATGTAGATGAATGTATTTACTTCATGGAAGCAGCAAAATATTTGCTTCTGTTTTAATTTTAAACGCAAGCTCATTAAGGTTCACGGAGATTGAGTATTAACTACTATGTTTTATGTATTAATATAATTCTAGTGGCTCACTTCCTCAAGTATTTATCTGTTTCGGATTAAATCAACTGTTTGGAAACATTCTAATTTTTGGTACTGGTGTAATTTACGGTTTCATGGCCCTCGGAAAGAAGTAAGTAACGATTTTTTTAGTGTTTCCATTATTTTAATAAACTGCTGTAAAAGTTAAAATATTTTTTTAACTACAGATAGTATAGCATGTAATCTTAGTCAAACGTTAAATATGATAACAGCTCGTCGAATTAATAAGGCTGGTTCAGTCAGCAATGCTATTTAAGATAAAGCTTATCTGTGAATGACGTATTAGAGTAATCTACCAGCCTCGGTGTAATAAACTAACACAAAATTTTATTCGAGTGAAGTAAAATACCAATCATGATCTGTTGCTTCAAAATATTAATTGGCCTTGAATGGAAAATGCAGAGCGCCACGTGAAGTTATGATGGCAGCTGCAGCTTCAGCAACTCAACTCGGCAAAGGCCCTCAATCCACCAGTCAACAAAATCAAAGCTTGGTTGACGATCCCGAAATATGGGGATCTAATAATTACTAATGAGAAGCAACCTCTTAAGTAAAATCCCTCCCTATAGTCTGGCCCTATACGCCCGTTGTTTAACCACAAAGTAATATAGTTAAGCTCAGTAAAATATTCCCTCATTAATTAATGTAACCTGTAGCTGGCTTTAACGTATTCTTGTAAACCAACTTGTATTGAAATTTGAGTTTGCATGCAATATAATGTTTCAGAAAGTAGCATCTATGCGTGCCATTTTGTTTTCCTGTTGATAGATAGAGATTCCAAGCTAACAAGCGATTAAAATCGCAAAAAGGAGAAATATAACATTCCAATTCCACCGTTTTTAGCCTTTAACTTTGAAAAGTAGTGTGAAGTGATCTCAGCACGAATTACCTACCATTTCCCCCTGCTCCCTGATTCACGTTGGCGTTTGTGTTGTAGTATTTTATTACATTTTGTTACGTTAGGCTGCATTCATTATGAAATCATAGACACCTTATTTTTATGTTCACTTGTTCTATCGAAGTATAAATACGTCGCCTCAGTCCTCAGTAGTTGTATTGCATGTTCATGACAAGTTGTAGTACCGTACAGTGTTACGTACTTTCGTTGACTTATTTTTTTTTTGTTAAGCTTGCTTTTCTTTTCTTTTCCGTTTTCCTTGACGATGGCATAGAGCGGATAGGTCGGAAATGGCTCAAAATGCACAAGTGCATGCTCCTCCAACTGCAACTCGACCAGTCGACAAAGTTACAATAATTGGTGAACGCTCTGCGCCTCCACCAAGACCACCACCGGCAAATCAATCTTCATTTGAACCTCCACCACCATACACTACGGACCTACAAAGTAATACCCGGTTCACCGGAGACGTAGGATGGGACACTAGCTATCTGTCGTCTTCTACTACCAATGTAAATGATCCCCACAGAGCAGCAAATCCTTCATCAAATGACAAGCCACCACACAATCCATTTCAGTGAGTTGCTTTAAAATAACATACTGGACATTTCTGACCAAAATACCAACTGAGAGTAAAGGAAAATATTGTAGGTATTGGAAATTCTAACTGATTTTATAATTGTAATTATTACATATTCTTGTCATAAGTTATTTTTCGCAGTAGTGGAATTTGTGTGTTTGATACGATATAAAATATGTAGCACTTGTTGATTTTTCGAACAATAATATGATTGCGAACGTGATGTTTAAAAAATGTAATTCACAATATGCGAAATCATAATCTTGTATGATTAAATCAGTACTCTTCGTCTTACCACAGGCGTTTTCACTGGCAGGTTTCTAAGTGTAGCTAGCTGATGTATTTTGTTTGATTTCAGTTTTATTCGTAGCATAAAATACCGATACTGAATTTAATTAGCCACTTGTGCTCTGAATGTTTAATTTTCTAAATGCAATTATTAGATAAATAGTATCGGTAGTTTGTTGGTATGTTCTTATTTTATTATTCTTGTTACGGCCGTGAGTCCGGCGTTTATTGAAATAAACAAGCAACCAATACTAATACGTAGTCCAGAAGGGCGTAGTGAATTGTAAAACTAAATTTGTTAGGGAATCTTGTATGCATTTCTCCAACAGCATGGGATGTTTAAACTAGTTTTTTAATGGGAAAGAATATTTAATTATTTAATAATTTATTCATTTCTTTTTCCTCAACCCATATACAAGTGAGAAATAATATTTGGATTCTTTTTAATTTTATCTATATTATGCGAATCGTTAATTATAATTATTCCATATAATATGTATTTAACGTCTCGCAACAAGACTGCACTTTGTTAATTTTTCGCTAAAATATAGTAGGTATATTGCTTCAATATTTTACTTGGTATAATTTTTGTCAAACTCAAAAAAAAACATTTTGCGTACTAAATGGTAATTTGTGTCAGCAATATTTTGCTCTAATTTTAAATTCACTATAGGTTAGGAGCTATATAAAATGCATAATAATAGTAATATGTACTAGGTACTAGTAATCTAGTGCCGATTCTACTGGTAGGTAATGTACTTAAGTATATGTGTATATAATTATATTAGCTCCAAATAAAGCGCGTCAATCTAGCGTAAGGACAGCCCTGCAGTTGAAGTTTAATTGAATCGAAAATTTAAGCTCAATCGTACATTGTAATTGTTATTGTTTATTCCATTCCCTTTGTCTATTTATGTGAGAAAATATTTTACGATATTATCAAAATCTACGTAAAAGTGTAAAATATAAATAATAAAAGTTAAAAATAAATATATAGCTTAGAATTTTAAGTTATTGTGATATTCTTTGAATTAAGAAAGCGAAATCGGGACGAATTTTGCAACTTCAAAAGAGGTAGGTAGAAAACCTACATAGAGAGAATAATATATAGGTACCAGGTATGTAAATGTAACATGAAATAGCAAAAAATAGCATTTTGAAGGGGGAAATCACACCATGTAGTTATGAATGTAGCATTTCTTGTAAGTGTTGCCGTATATTTAAAGTATAAATGTATTCACTGCTTAATGATCAATATTAGTAAATTATAATATATAGGCTCGTAGATGGTAGTAGGTGGATTAATATATGGTCATTATAAGTTATAGTATTAGTCATCAGTAAATTATACTGACAATGAATAATTTAGAAAGTGCAGCAGTACATAACAAAAAGTGAAAAACAAGACAAGAGATATTGTCATAACCATTCACACTAGGAACTGGGTACTATTTCTGGCTATGGCTTCAACTAATGAGGCTAAGAGCAAAAATATTGTTGATGGCAATTTTACTATTGCCGTGTTACATTGTTCATTTACGACAAAAATCTAGTATACATTATTACTATTATTTATAACATAATAAAACGTAAAGTACGGAAGAACTAGATGCTCGTTTACCAATTTTTTGACACAAATAGGAGTTGTCTGCAGTTGTAATATGGTTACCTATATAATATTAAAGTTAAAAAAAACATGCCGAGTGCATATTGCACGGTGCAGCTTTTTCCTAATCGTCTATATCGTAGAACATAGAATCGTCTAGATTGTTATTGCATGATCATTAATGTTATTATGTTATATTATTGGGCATGAAGGAACTAACTCAAGTTGTAATGCGTTTAATTTGAATATAATAATATTTTGTAGAGCTTAAATTCAAGAGCAGCATTTTATTTATCTGGTGCACGACTGTCAAATAATTAGTCCTGTTCAATTTAATAGAGGATTTTATTCGGTTAAACCATCTATGGAAAATCGTCGTCGAAATTAACAATTCCGACTTTATTTTCATTATAAGTAAATTAATTTTGTGCATGCGCATTACTAATATTATGTTCTATGTGTTTCCCGATGTACCAGTATAGTTCTTTCTTTATACTGTGTTGTTAAATTTTGACATTGAAATTGGTTTGCTAGTTGCTATAAGCAGCTCCTGTATGTGTGTTTGCTATAGTACTTTTACTTATCGTCATCATCATTCTCCATTTCCATATCTCCATCCTCATGAATCATACACAATATACAAATGACTCGAACTCTAAATAATATCGAAATTGTTTTAAATGCAGACTGTACAGGATACATGTATATACATATATATTTAGTATATATCATAATCATGTATTATTTTACTTACAAAGTCAGCTGTCAGTTTTATCTATTTACATAATCTGTCATGCATATATGTGTGAATAATAATTATTGTAATCATCAGAATAACAAATCTGAACTATACTATAGGGTGGTTGTAATTTAATAGTAATCAACGATGTACTATACTATGATATGGTTAAAGATGTCTAGGGTAATTTGTAGACCAACATTAACATAACAAAATAATAAGGGATAACCAATTAAATTTGAATGTGTATACTTACCAACTACCGAATGATATACTATATAATATATACAATATACTTTAGAAATAAGGATGTAATATTAATGATAATTGTCAATTGTTATTATTGCTACTATATTATTCTCAGAAGGAAAAAAAAACTTTAATGACGACACACACCATCCAATCATAATCATGAAATATATAATTCATACTTACTTGAATTTCAATTCCTAAGGGTGATTACATATATAATTATATTTACAAAATTGCAAAGTGTAAGAGTGTCCTACATACAATCATAATTATATGTATCAAGAATAATAATTTTTAGTAAAAACAAGGAAAATATATGGTAATGATAATAGTATACTGATAACAATAAAAAAAGTGAACAAAAAATGAAAAGCATAGGTTGATGTTAATTATTGATTAATTCATTATGTAAATTCTTATAAACCCATGTTAAATCCAAAATAAAAATCAAGCACGGGGGATGAATATTAAAGTATTTGAACTGCAGGTGATGATGACACCCGTATTACATACCTTTGTAGTGCCATACATTGATGTCGACTCCGTGCTCGTCAGTGCAGTGTCAGTTGTAGACTAATTAAGTAAAACGTTATAAATTCCTCAAAAAATACAAAAATTAAATTCATAGGTGAGCATATCCATGTCATTAAACTACTGACAATGAGAACGAGAATACCAAAATGTCAAATTAATGATAACTAAAGCTATCAAGTATCCCTATTAACTGATGAAACCATGCATTAAACATAGTGAAATGAAGAATGTACTAAAGAATATTTATAGCATTTAAAAAAACGTGGCAAAATAAAGCGAAAATGTAAAAAAAAATCAAATGTTGTATGCACTTTTTAATTTAATTTAAAACTATGTGTATATAGAATGTAGAAACTGTGATTGCATTGGTTCATGGTAATCCCAAAAGATAGAATATAGCGATGAAACTCCAGGCTTAAAGTGCAAAAATGCTCAAAATGCATTAGAGTTAAAGTTTTAAAAATTGCTTTATAAAATAAAATTGAAATTCCCCCTACATTTGAAATATTATTTCTTGAGTGAACAACCAAAATGACCCATATCCAATTTAAGCTACAATCAAAATGAGCTATGTCATTAAAACAAAATGAGAAACATGCGTAAAATGTTAATTAGGAGTTTTTGAAAAACGTAAAATGTTCTAATTCCATCTTTTTGAAAAGGTGCAAAATGTTCTAATTTCATGTTTTTGGAAAGGCGCAAAATGTTCTAATTCCATGTTTTGAAAAGTGTAAAATATATTCACATATTTTTGAAAATTACAAAATGCTCTATTTAAATGCTCTCGAAACAAATTTGAATATTTGTGTAGATAGTTGATATTGTTTTTAGCTAAAAATGGATATATGGGTCATTTTGGTTCTTCACAGACGATATGCTCCAATATGTTCCGCAGTCAACGTCGAACTACTCAAATAGTTTGCAGTTTAATAAAATCATGGATCTTTATTCCTGAATCGTCAGAATTTGTGTGATCATGTATATTTATTGTAATAATTTGATTTTATGTTTTTAATTAATATTATATCCTTATGGAATCACACCCAGAGGCATTTTCTTGATACCTAAACCTAACAATTCATATAATTTTCACGAGTACAAGTACATAGTTGTAATAATTACATAGCATAGCAGTAATAACATAATTTAGATAGTATGTATTCAGAGTAAACGGATCAAAAAAAAACAAACGGTACAATTTTAATTTTTGAAAGGAATTTTGCTGCCTATACTCATTCTCTACACATTCTACATTTTAGGAGATTAGGACTACATATTTATACAGTATTTTGATTTTAGTAACTTGGTATCTTCACTTGTGTATGTAGGTATATATAGTATAGTGAAGTGAACATCTAGATGTCTAAATAGATAATGTAGTGTAGTATATTATGTTATTATAGAGTTCAGAATCTAAAAAGTAGAAGTTAATAATAATAATATTATTATGTATTACATTTATGCAGTATTATTAGGTAAGCAATATTTATTGCTTAGTGTTAGTCATAATATCATCGTCATATTTCAATATCATTTTTATCATATTTCTGATTTTGATTTTCATGCCTGGAGCCTGCGGAGTTCGAGGTAAAGGTACTCGTTTTTTGATTTTTGTGTTTTTTCTTCTTCTTGATTCTAAATCGTATTTTTAATATCAATGAAACTACATATTGCATTGCATTGCACCACACCACAAGATGACAAATTGACAGAGATTCTGGGATGTTTTTATACAAGGAATATAGATATAGATTTATATAATATGATTATACACTATATTTAATTTATTTCGTTTTTAGTAACTGTAAGTAATTATTTTACATATCGCTTACTTTTATATTAACGTAGTAATTTTTGTGTTTTTGAATTTGCCGGAAATCTTTGAAGATGATTTTTTTAGTAATATTATAATATAATTGTAATACAGTTTTATATTTTCTTTAATTGCTTTTTTTGGTTAGCTTCGTACTTCAGATATTATATCACACTCACTGATTGCGATTGCAGCAGATCTACATTTTTTACCTACACACTATGTATTAAGTATGGTATGTTATACATATACTTACAATGGAGGCGAATCGTTCTCGTTCTCTCGTATTCGTTTTCACACAGATTTAAAAAAAAACAAAATATGAATGACGACTGTTTTCATTTCTCTCAAACCTCAACATTTGTAAATATTATTTGAATTTCAAAGCTAAGCAGATTGTTACTAGTAACTAATTTTTATTACCTACACACATATAATATGTATCGAGTGTATGAATTTAATTTTTACAAATGCAAGAAAGAAGCCCCAAACTGCGAGGAATAACATATTAGAACTAGGCAACTCATACTTAACTTTGACTTAAACGCCAAATGGCATATGTTATTTAATTTGGATTTTTTTAAATTTATTCGTATCATGCAACATTATGGTTTCTTGTTTTTAGCTTGTTATATCATAACCATGCAGTCATTTTTGAAATTCAATTTTCTTTCCCACAGTGTAATTTATGTAATAATTATTCTTATTCATAATATTCATATAATTTTATTCTATGTTTACTATATATATATGAATAATAGTACCTCTTTACCAATGCACAACTCAACTCACTAAGGTGCCTATATCAAGACACTGAATGAAATTTTTTAAGTCAGATCAAATCTAGCATCATAATGAAGTCAGATTAATTACAATCATTAATTTTAAATAATTATATATAGCATAATAATATTGTTTTATTTTTTTCGTATCTTACTTATGCGTTAGATTTATGGCTAATGTACTAAAGGAGTACCTAATCATCATGTGTACATGTACGCAATATTAGAATATGTACAATAACAATACTTTTTTGTTAATTTACTGGAAAGTAACATAGCTTCTACTTATAATCTATAAAAACTATACAATATATCTATCGTGAAACAAAACATCTTGAATCTATGGATAACACGCTACAAAAAATACTACAGCCTAAGTATAGTAAAATAAATTTCTATGAGCTCATCAACTCACTAGTCCACTAAAATATGTCGTATTAAGCATAGTGCAATAGTAATAATTATATCAATTATAATTTTTAGCTATGACTAACTAACGTAAGTTTAACAAAATCAGTAATTTGTATATTTTAGTAACAATAATAACTCTCGATTTTAATGTACCTATCTAATTATAGTGTAATGCGCACACACAAAATTACAGATTTCAATTCTTTTCTTTTTTTACAATTCATTAACAGTTCATAACTTTAATGTGTAATAATTTTTTTGGTATTGGTAAAGGATTGCATAAGCAAAGTCGATCCACTTGATGAAAATTAATTCCCACATATATATATTATAATATATTGTGTGTAATTATTTTCATAGATAGTCACAGATATTTCCTTTAATGATCATCACTAGGACAAGCTTATTTTATTTACAAATATACCATGGGTCTATTTAAGTAGGTGTATTTGAATATCTATGGGTTAGGTAGGTAGGTAAGATAGATATATTGCTTCCATTTTTTGTTTACATTTATGGGATACTATCACTACTACAATCATAAACGTTGTATGATTACAACCGTATTTAAACCGTTGCGTTTGGCATTAACAAATAAAAATGGAGATAAGTCTCCTCAGCGGTATCATCGGTATTGAATTGTTCTTTCTTGCTCTTCTTATCAACTCTGAATTTTGAATTTCTGACCTTTTTAACATATAGAGTCAGCCATTGTAATTATTATCATAATAGATTACATTTTCAAACGTTCTGTTGTTCATGTTCATAGTTTGTTCACTATAATTGACTCCGTGTGGGTGCGTGCATATGCGAGGTGAAGGGTTCAAGCACACAATACACACATTGACATTCTTGTTTGTCTTAATAGAGCAGCATTTAAGTTGTATGTAAGTAATTAAAAAATATGTAATATTATATTGACAAATCCATTCTTCCTATAATTCCAGCGATTCCCATTATAATTCCAATTTTGTCACATGCGTCGTCATAAAGCAAAAATGTTGCTATATAATTTAATGTACCAGTAGTTAATAATATTAAGTAGTAGTTATATATAATGTTTTAATCAGTTAAAAGTACCAGTAGTCAATGTATTTCACATTGACACATAACCACATCTACATCTACGATGCAATACTATAATGACGTAGAATTTGACGTTTTGTTTATTAATGTATACAGTATTTTCCAAGGACATAAAGTTAAAGGTATATGTGATGCACATAACTTTTGATCACACTTCTCTCCAGAATGAGCGACTTATTGGCGAACTTGAAGTACATCGTACAGTGTACAGAATACTAAACTTCATTACACAACTTCTATACGAATAACCGGAATAATTATAAATACATTTTTGTATTTCATAAGCACATAATAGTGTAGTCGTGTAGTACATTTTTTGAGTACGATTTCGAACCAAAGAATTGATGAGACGGCACAGTAAAAAGATAAGTATCTATATAACCTATATGAAATGCAGCGCTACAGTACCAACTAATATGTACATACAGTATGTACAGTGCATAGTTTCTGTAGGGAAAATAGTTAAAGCGTTTTTATTTGAATGAAGAAAAGAACTACATTTTATATATATTGTCTTGCAAAACAGGCTGAATTTGAAATTCAAAGTCAAATTGTCCTTGTAGTAGTATATAGACAGCAGATTGTAGAGTAAATTTGAAAATTAAAAAAATGTTGAATCTCAAAAAACCCTGTTGTGTATAAATTCAAAGTCATTTCAGTACCTACAACTTCTAACCCATATTAAATCGAACCAAAAATATCAATTTTATGATTTAATTCGCTCCTTGTTTTCGATATACCTCCTTTCCTTTTTCTACTCCCATCTGCTTCCCACCTATCAGTTTTCTTCGTTTGGCTTTCTCCCTGGTAAAATCGGGATTGCACAGCAGGTGCAGGGTGCAATGTACTGGACACCCCGCTGGCTCTAATAAATTGTATTAAGTGCATATATGCATAATTTTATATAGGTATACAGAACAGATTGGCAGATGGAAGCAGAGAGACGTCAGCTTGGGAAAATCCAAAGTTATTTCCCATACGGCACAACCCATAATAATATATGTCCAAGTTTCTAACTATAGGCATATAAAGTATATAAATTCAAACTGCAATAAGCCAAAGTCATATTAGCACGTATAGTAAATCTATTTTCTTTATCACTGTTGCACATACATTGCTCCTTTTTGAGATTCTGAGTTATTAGAAAGTAAATTTAACTTTTTAACCCATTGCATTGATCTGAACTAATCGTTTGAATTCAGGATATAATTCTATGTATATATGTATAAGGTGAAAATTAATTAAGCGCTTGAATAAATGAACACTGTATATAGACTTTGACTGTGGACTGTATATACTGCTATACCGCTATGGCTATGGCTATGGTAAAGATAATAATTCGTGTAAATTATGTAAATATACTTATACGAAGCTTTGTCCCATAAGTAGCTTTTTTGTTTTTGTTAATTTGTTAAATACTGACACATTTGTCCTTCATTCAAATTCCAAATTCCAGTCAAAGCTACACATATTATGAAGTAATAAATGTATTTAAGCTAATTTTATAATGTAAATACCATCTCTTGGAAATGTCTTTATAATTTTTTTTTTTGAAGATAATTTTCAGCATTAAATGTTACGCAATATTTGAAACTGACCGGAAAGAATTTTTTTAAGTGCTACTCAATTCCTTCAAATCACAAAGGAAACCATCCGGAACCAGTATATGAGTCGATCCTGTAAAAGAAAAATAAAGAAATAAAATAAACCGTGGTGTAAATAATACTAAATAGATTGCTCGGAAATTCTGGTCAAGCAAAACGAAGCAATCTTGACAAATACAACCATTTGAAACTTCATTTTACATATCATGAATATGTACCACACACAAACTATGAATTCAAATTAGATAGGTTTGTCCTTGTAATAGTACAATACAAAAATAGTTGATTTCCGTGTAGATATTTCTCGAGTATGGTATAAAATAAAAGAACAACTCACCAACTATGACTTCCCAGTTTCGCTGGGCATTAGTGACTTCATAGGCCGCTCTCATTTCAGAGAAAGTAACACCACCGACAATGAAAACAATGAGACGTGGAACATTTCGAATTGATGGTGCTTGTTTCTCTCGGTGCAGTGGGCCATAGCGTGCACTAAAAGAAATAATTTTCCAATCAAAACCACAATCAAATTATTAAAAGATGTAATTTTAAAATGCAAAGTCATAATTACATGACCGTTGATAGGGGCATTGAAGGCAAGACTGTTACTGTTAATGTTAATGGAAGCTCACACAGTTCTAATTAAGCCGCTCTCAACGGGAATAAATACGAGAAATGTAGACGTTTGTGTTAGATTTATTACCTTCACTCTTTTTTAGTAGGGAAACCATGTATATATATAGAGCATATTTTTAACCATTCCAAAATACAAAAATACAGTGAAAAGATAGACAGTATTTTGCATGATTCAGGGTGGTCATTCAACTCCTATGCAATCTGATTGTGAGATACAATCTCCTACACAAGCAAACAATTCTATACTAACCTTGTGGCTGGACCCCTGTACGCAGAATTAGCAGTGCGACCACCCCAGAATGGAAAATGTTTCAGATCCAATTTATCTTCAATTAAATCTTCCATAATATCTTTGCAAATGGGTGTCCAACGTGACATTTGGTAAGTCTGATCTGTAATTCGTTCCTTTCTTGGAATTTGATAGCCTTTCTTCCTGTTACTCTGTAAGGTGACAATTGACACAAAATTAGTCCTTGTATTTTTGCTATTGTTCAATAGTTTTAAAAGAACTATAATAAAAAATTCACGAAAAATGAATTGAATACTTTCCTAAAATCAACTAAAATGTCGCAAAAAAACTAACAAAAATTGCATAAAATAATAATATAATGGTTAAAAGAGTAAAACTTACTCCGTCTGAAATGACATTCAATCCCAAGAGTGACATGTTTGTAATGATGGGTCGAAGATCCGCATCAATATTAGCATGTTGAATCAATTTGTTCAGATTTTCTTCCGAGATTCCATTTTTAGAGATAATGTACAACATAATGATTCGAACTTTCTCATAGCTCGAGATCCCCACTGAAGTGTTGTCCAGGAGAATTGGGACAATATTTCTCATGTGATCTTTGATTTTTTCCCCCTCCGAGTTTGTCCCCATTGCCAAATCCTTTAAACAGAGGACACAGATAAATCGTTACTTTATATCTCGCTCTAAAATCAATGGTACTGAATAATTTTGAATGCTTGAGCTTTTTCTCTTGAGAATATTCTGGTTAAAATTATGAACCTGCTCAACGCGGCAAAGATTATCCACACGATTCTGATACGCTTTCATACAATCCTCGGCCAGATGAAGATGCGTCGCATATTTACTTAATTCCTTCTGATACTGTGGCATCTTCTTTATCAGATTACTCAAGTCCTTCATTGAGGCTTTATCACTTGGAACCCTCTTCGAGTCCACGAATTTCTTTAAGTTCTTTGTAACAGCTCTACAATGAAGAAATGTAAACTAATATTAGACTACTGACATCGACTACTTAATTATATCTATAAGTTTTTCAAATAAAAAGTAGTCTGATTTTCGAGAGTTAACGTAGCACAAAATCTAAATATTTATAATTACACAATTTTTTGTATATAGCAATTTAACATACAGTTATTACCAAATTACAAATACTATATATCACACTGTGATAATAGTGCATAGAAAATCCAATTAGTAAACTTAATAATACTAGATTTGCTTTTTCTTACTGTGAAACAACGGCAATATGTTGATGTCTTAGTTCAACCCAGAGCTCATCATTTTCATCAAGAAGAACTTCTTTCTCCGGCCCACCTGCTGTTGCTTCGTACCTATAGAAATTAGTTATTCATTTTTGATGAGTCAAACTTTTCTAAATTTTTTGCATTTATTCATTGAGAGTGCCTATCCAGATTCACTTCACAATTTGCTTGTGTAGGACAGCCAAAAACTTATAGCAGTAGAGGATACAGATATACCTATAGCCATTACCAGCTATAGCCAAATTTCCACTTCAAGTTACCCATAGTTATAGGCATAGGTACTCATCTCATAAATACTCTATACATAATGTAGACACATAGCTCGTGACAAGATGACATGAAATGGGAAATGAGAGTGAAATTGTGTCAAGACTTCTAAATTGTGAATAGAAATGTAAATAAAATATTCATCTATATACTCACTTATATACGTCATTCTCGATGTTTAAAAGGTCATACGCCATGGCTTGAAACGTGAGTTCGTGAAGGAGAGGAGACACGCAGTCAAAGCCTCTGTCCAGAATGACGAGTTGTGAGCGAGACTTCTCCCTTCCCTCGCCCATTGTTGGCTCATCTGCTTTGTAAGCATCTAATTTCTGTTGAACCATTTGTGCGAGCTCCACATTCCTCTCATAGTCACCACTGTGAGATCCCAAAAAATAAATAAAGTAAAAAGGCATCATTACCGAATACTTGAACAGCATGTCACCTATACACCATTTTATATGTCAAATGAATATATGTTAATGCGTGTCGACGTGGGAATTAAAAAAAGAGTTGTTGTTGCTTGAGTCTTTTTTTCTTCGTAAATAAATACGTACTTACCTACCTACATACTTTCACGGATGGCGACGGCGACAACAAAGATCTACCTACGTATCATCTATAGGTACCTACTATACCCATATTATCATTATTAATATTTGATAACTGTAGAATGTAGAATGTAGAGGCAACATTTTTGAGCGACGTAACCGTCTTTCCATAACCTCTATATTTCTATTTATATACAGTAATAGACTCTAGCAACGTCATGGAATGAATGCTCAGACATCTATATACAGTATATAATTAATCCCTTCAAAGACCCACACCCACCCACCGGCCACCTACCTACCTACTTCCACCCACCAACTTTGAACATTTTTTTGTACGTAATGTAAAATCGAATAAAAGGAGAATCTGGAAAATCGACATTTATGTCGAAATCGTTAAATGTTTGATGGTTTTGAATTACCGATATCTCACGCCAGGATATTCACCCAGTGTAGCACAGAGTGTAGCAATCTGCTCTGCCATTCTCTCAATATTTGCTGTTCGTCCGCCCGACAATGAAGGATTATAGTACAGTTGAAATGACTCTGGGCAGTCCAATGAAAATACCTATATATACACAATCGTAATCAAAGTTAGTACATTAAAATGTACGCAAAGTTATCTGACTAAAAATTACTTGCAAAAATTTTTTGTATGTCCAAACCATTTTGTAAGTTGATATATTTAAAATAAATAAATTTTACAGAGTAAATGTAAAGTTTGTAAATTTCTTACTTGTCCCTCATAAGGAAGAAATGCAATATTTATTTCCTTTAGAGTTTTGATTCGTTTTCCACACGGAGATTTACATAGTTCATTAAATAATTCTTCAGGGCAAACTGTATGTTTAAAACAAAATTTATAAATTAGCTAGCTTTTCAAATACATTTCGCAAGGATATAAGATAAACTATATGCGTTAGTCTAACTCTAAATGATTTTCATTATTTTTCTACTAAAGAGAAAATTTATGTTAAATTTAATAAACTGATAGTTAGAAGGGGAGAATGGAATTACCCTCGGTAAAGAACACATGAACACTCTTGTACATGGTACGATTAAGATTATCAAAATCTCCCATGAGTGCATTGACGGATTTGGATGATGGAGTTACAAGATAAATAGCATCCATGGATGACAATGGTTCACGTTTCTTGTGAAGATCTTCAACGATGGTGATGCCCTCAGCTGCAATTTCATGCATTTTACAACAAGCTGAGACCATTCTCATGGCCAAGCTATCCACCACTAAAACACGCCATTCTACTGCTCCGGGTTTCTTCTTTAAAGCAAGATTCGATGTCCCCCGGATGACATCGTTCATAATTTCTAATAAAAAAATTAATAATTAACATTTTTACAGATATTTTAAAAAATACCACGGTTGTTAATAGACACTATCCGTAGCAGCATTTGTAAAAATTCTTAATTGATCAATATAATATATGAATTAAATTTACGGACATAATTGCAATGACATATTGATGCAACTCTTAAGTGTAAATTTTACGCTTTCAGTCTCCAGTTAATTTCATAATGTATTTATCATCTATTTCATGAACTATTTTCATAAAAGATACTGAAAATGACAGTATAAACAGTCTAAAAAAAGACGTCCTGAAAACGTCAACCCTCCTGTCATGATAAGTGAAAATAAGAGAAAGTAGCTTTCACAAGTAGATTTCATAAGGAGAAAGTATATAGAAAAAATCATCCCTCTCTCAGTCAGTGATATAAACGGGGAGAGAAACAAAGGTAATTAGCCCACAAAGTAGCCCTTCAGGTGAGAAAAAAAGGTTGGGATGGTTATCTTTGGCTCAAAGCCAAGTTGTCAAGTTAAAAAGTATTGATCGTTTTCTACACTACATCCTCCTCCCGTCCACAAGATCCAGATCCAGAGAAGAAGGAGAATCGGCGGATATGAGACATGTGACTCAGTACCACAACTATATAGGAGTTCAACTACTGCAGTGAAATCCTGTATGTAGCCATGTCGTACGTAGTACATATAGGTACACAATACAAGGAAAGCTATGGAGTCGAAGAGCAACTTTTTTCAAATTCAAACTGTGTGTATAATAGTAGGTAGTACACTTTCACTCCTCACACAATACCCTACGTGTAGAATGTCTCACACATATCTCCAGCCAGGCCAGAAAATCGCACAACACTTTTTCTATAGACTATACCTACATAATAATTCAAATATATGACTCGTCTAGGAGAAAATACCCAAAATATAATTTTTCAAATTTTCCAAATTCTTCTTCATCTAAATAAAACTACACTAATATTTACACAGAATCGGATCTATTGGAATGTTGTCTTAATTTTTATAAGCTAATTAATCTTAGTTGAAGTCGGTAATGTGTAGAAATTTAAAAAATTCACAACTTACTTTGCCCCACCACTGCTTTGAGCGCCATGTTGAGTCTTTGACTACTTTCACTCGGGCAAGTATTTTTCCTCCTCGACTCATGCGCCTCCCTTTCTCTGATTTCACGAACACGAATTTCACCGTCAACGTCTTTCCTTTTCGGTTGTGTACGCGAGACTAGAATAGTAATACCCGATGGTTGATTAAATTGAGAAAGCTTATAATATCAGATGCTCTAATCAAATAGTTGTGGAAATTATATACATTCCCTCTCGACTGTATATTCAGTATATAGGGCATGTGTGTATATATGGCCTGACCTGGTCAGGGATATGATGTTTTCTATGGTTATGTATCCAACTATAGCATTATAGGGTATATTCGTATATACGAGAAAATAATAATATGGGATTTTAAACACACACACACACACACTACTACTACTATGAAAATATCGTGGGTAGTCGTGTAGACGTAGACCGCGCGGGGCTAACCGGTTTTTTGGTTATCATGTATTATATTTTTGGACTACGTCAAACTCTTTTCCATTGATAAATGATTTTGTATCGGGTATCGAGGATTACGACATATCGTGAGTTCGTGAGATCAGCCCCGAGTCGTATTCTATTGGGTGTTGCTTCCTACTACTATCTACCTACTTACACTTCACTTTTATCAATACACGTTAAGTATACACCTTGAGACGTAGTGTAGATGTTTCCGTGGTTTGGCTTCTGGTCGACGTTGCGTTGTCGGTGTGCGGAAACTATCTTGTCTTTTTGGTCATCATGTGCTCTACAAGACTTTACATATCACTCCAACCATTATAGGTATCTACACCCAAACATTATGTACCCACTTACCCAATCAAGTTTCATCCTCTATGTATTTATGCACAACTCAAAATCTTAAAATAGAATATTGGAATTGGACTGGACAAAGCTCCGTCCATTCAGCAACTCAGCTCTCAGTTTCAATTTTCTCAGAAAATAGAGCAAAACGAACGTCGATACTAATTGCATTACACACATGTTCTTTTAGTTCTCAGCGTCTGATTCTATTTCCCAGTCACGGGATTTTTTTTTTGTGGTTTTCAAATTGGAAAACTACTTAGGCTATCGCTTTTGCAATTAAAGTTACATACGTGGAATATGCATGGTACGATTATAGTATAGCTGAGTAACATGAAATACGACGTATAATACATCCACTATACTTACTACATAAAATAAAATAACACATTAAAGTATATTTTTCAGGTTCGGATGTTTGGGTACTTAAATCCATTTACAGCTCAAGTTATTAAATATTTGAAATTAAATAAAGAACATTCGCAATAATGCATAAAAATCTTTCAGAATTATTGAGCCAATTGTTTTTGCTTTTAATGCCTTCAGTTCAGGACACATGCACGAGCAAACACACCAACGGCAAGTTGCCTGCACGCTCAGAAAAGATCTTAACAAGAATATTGTACGATAGGGTTAACAGGTTTAGATATTAACTAACAGGTTTATCAGTAAATTTTAAAATATTTGCGAGTGGGGAACTGGTTAGTAACGTGTAACAACGCTGTTGTTACAAAACCCAACAGCAAATCTGTTGGAATCTACAGTAAACCAGTTAAAGCATTTATGTCACTGTATACGTATGCTTAACTAGTGGCCCATTACTAACTCAAGGATAATAATATACTATCCTTGTTACTAACTGGACCTTACCACTGGACTACTGCGTCAGTCCAGTGGTTAAGGCTGGAAGGTACCTATGACGAAGGTTGCGGGTTCGAATCCAACTTTTGGTGTTATTTTTTAACCAA